>JACCEG010000096.1:50658-64349 GCA_014065205.1 Tuber brumale | reverse complement strand
AAACAATATTATATTGATAAGATCTCTTCTCCGTTGCTTGATGATGTCTGTAAAGCTCGGGAGGCACTCCGATATTTATATCCCGCGTCTGAGTGTTCGCGGACTACTTCTAACTACTATGCCTCCCAAGTACCACTCTGGTTTTCATACGCAAACGTCGAGAATCTTATAAGTGCGAACACCGTTTGACCCTGAAACTTATCACACCCTTTCGCGGACTCGGAATAGTATTCCTCCGTTGAGATGACTGCGCTATTTGTTGTACCAAAAGGCCGCCCCCAACTTAGATGTCCGCATAGACTTTTTATATGACTTTAGTCTTGTTGACTATCGTCCAGTTGTCTCTTCGGTCATGAAGTGATCAGGTTCATGCCGGTCCACCTAGTGCCAATCGCAAGTCTGAGCCCAACTTGTCAATGTCTTAAGGGACTCCGACTTATCTAGGTCTTCCATTCTGAGCGTGCTTCCCCTTGGTCCGCCGGCCTCTGTAGAGGGGTCCTATTACTAGGACCAACCAACCTACAGCTGATCTCAGAAGGGTATGGGTGGATTCGGTATACCCCTAATAGCTTCCGCCACTGGGATATCCTCTTGGAGTATTTCGCCAAAAACGTCCCGTCACTTTCGGCCCATAATTAGGAAGCCTAACTTTGAAGCCTACTATCTCAATGCGCCTGCGACGGACTTCCTCCGTTCCACTTCCCAGATGTCGCCAAAGGTCCCCTCCCATATATCCTGTGAACAGCATGCGGTCGGACGGACGGCGGCGACGTATATGGTGTTATGAAGTGGGCTTCATTGATGTGACATTTTAGTTATAGGACGCAACTCTCGAAATCTCCCTAATGACGTGCGGGCCCCATAAGGGGGCCGGAGGGGGGTGTTGGCACTCCGGTAAATTGAGGGCCTGTGCGCAGTTACCCTACCGTGGGTCTGTGCACATGTCTCGGATTTCCATATGCCTAACACCTTCTGGCCAGAGTGTGGGGCAGGGATATAGCACTTTGGTGTGCAAAGCTCCTCGGAGGTAGCTGAATGGATAACTGAAACCCTAAGGGAAAGGCTCAGTGAAAGCGGGAACCCCACAACTGGGGAGTAAAATAGCTAATAACCGCCTGAAAATCTGATATGAGCCAAGGGTTAGCATCTCAGGAGAAAGTATCCAGGCTGAAAACTGATCGTGCACAATTGCATATTGGTGAAATGCCGCTTAGTATGTAGACCCAGATTGTTAGAACTAAAAAGTTACTAGTTTGTCTGATAAGACCCCAATGGTCGAAACTAAGTAGCTATAGTAACAAACATCTTGTTCCCTACACCCAACACTACCAATACCAAAATGAAAGAACTAAGAAAAACTACTCCCCCCTAAGCACCTGGAATCAGACACTCCAAGACATAAGCATTACAACTGTCCAGAGGGGATTGCTTACCTTCATGTATACGATAAGCGATACAAAGTTAAAGTCTTATTAGACTCAGGGTCCAACATGTTCCTTATCAATAAGGCCCTAGTTGAAGACCTTCGCATTCCTACTGTTAAATGCAACAATGCAATTGATATCTTAGTCTTTGATGGCTCATCAGCACCCTCATGAGGAAAGTGTTATACCCTACCTATTAAATTGAAAATAGGAAAAAACCGACACATTTCTGAAGTGTCATGTGAAGTGGCTAATGCAGGTCATTATGGAATGATAATTCCATTTGGTTTGTAGCATCATGAACACACAGTGACACACACAGAAGATGCAAATAATTGGACCTTTTCCACAAAACGTTGTGAAAACTGTGTGGAAGAAGATGAAGTAATCGCACATATGTTCAAATACAACAAATCTGTTACTTAGGACCCTAATACTAGTTATATCAGATGAATCGCAGCCAATGAAAACATGGTAGAACTCGAATCATTACTTTAAGAATACTGGTATTATAAATATTTGTTTGAAGTCCAGACAATAGAAAGGCTAGCCCCAAGACAAACCTTGGACCTTGAAATCAAAGTAGTTTCGGAATCAACTCCCCCCTAGAGACCAAAATATTCTCTATCCGCAAAACAGCTCCAGCCTGGACAAAAATACTTGGAAACTATGATTAGGCAGGAAGAAATTACTCAAAGCCAATTGTCAGCAGGCGCACCTATATTATTCGTACCCAAACCTGATGGAAGACTACACCTAGTTGTGGATTACCAAAATCTAAACAAAATTGCAATCCTCAACAAACATCTCTTTCTACTAATATCTGAACTTCGAGAAAGAGTGGCCAGTACCAAGATTTTAAGTAAGTTAGACCTTAAAAACGGTTACAACTTGATAAGAATTAAGGAAAGAGACGAATGGAAAATGGTTTTCAGAACAATATATGGACATTACGAATATAAGGTCATGCCATTCAGATTTGTCAATGCTCCTGCAACTTTCCAAGATATGATGAACTAAGTACTTAAAGAGTACTTGGATATTAGAGTCGTATGCTGTTTTGACGATATCCTTATTTATTCAAAAGATGAAAAGGAACACATTGAAGCAGTCAAGAGAGTTCTACAATATCTATCAGACTTTCAGTTAGCGGTATTGTTAAAAAGGTCAACATTTTATGCTAAAGAGGTGAAATTCTGAGGCTATATAGTAGGAGTCGATGGGGTGTCTATGAGCACCTTAAAGGTGGTATCGATAATGGTTTGGAAACCACTCAAGTCAGTCTGAGACATGCAAGTCTTTATTGGATTCGCTAACTTCTACCAAGTATTCATCAAAGACTTTTTGGCTATGTACAAACTAATAACCGAAATACTACAAGAAAATCCAAACGATTTCTGATGGTGAGTGAAGTAGAATACAGCATTTGAGGAACTAAAACATCAGTTAACAACATCTCCTATACTCCACCATTTCTTGCCAAAAAGGGAAACAGTGGTAAAAACTGATACAAGCGATTTCGCACTCAGTTGCGTCCTCTCTCAATACTTTGTAAAAAAGCTACATCTAGTAGAATTCTATTCTCGAAAATAGAACTCAGCCGAATGTAACTATGAGATTCAGAATAAGGAATTACTCGCAATCCTACAAGTATGCAAAGAATAGAGACAGTACTTGATCGGAACAGAAAAAACGATTACATTCTGTACTACACATCAAAACCTTCAATTCTTCCTCACCTCAAAAGTGTAGAGTAACTGTCAAATCAGATGGGCTCAGAAGTTAGTAGAATACAATTTTGGTATTATATACCGACCAGGAACAAAGGATATAAAGCCAGATGGATTAAGCTGACGGGCGAAGTACCATTTTGAGAAGGGAGCTACGTATCACGTATAAAAGGTTTCGAAACTGCAAGATTTCTTAGTATCAGTGATAGCGAGGAAAGTCGATGAAGGAGAAGACTAGGTTGGAGAAAATGATTTCGATTTGGAACCTCAAAGAGGTGGAAAGAAACTCACGATTAGGGTTAATATATTGAGCAAAATGGCATATTTGCCAACAAAGGGCTCCAGAATGGCGGCAGGACAGAACCTATATGCCATAGAAGATGAGATTGTCCTGAAATATGAACAAGCATTAATATGGACATGGATAGTCGTGGGGCTACCTGAAGGAACCTGTGGTAGAATTTCTCCAACAAGCAGACTATCAGTTTGAAGCGGGATCTCCATAGGCTCGGGAGCTGATGTAATTGATGCCAATTACACCTGGGAACTCAAGGTCTTAATTTTCAACCACAAAGGTATGGATTGCCAGGTAAGAATGGGCAACTGCATAGCCCAACTAGTAGTAGAAAAAATCAACACCTTGGACATGATGAAGGTAGATGACTTAGAAGAAACTGAACAAGGAACTGCAGCATTTGGAAGTACCAATATGGACACAAGAGCCTTGATCATCAAAGAACAAGATCCTAGCATCAGTTACCTCCAGGCATCGGCTAAAGACACGGAACACTGGTATGACATCTCAGAAGAACCAGAAAAAGTTCTAATTTTAAACGCCATTATCCTGCAGCAAGGTCAGAAGCAGTTCAACCCTGAATCCATAAGCGAAATTCAAGAGGCTATCGGTGTGGATGGAGCTTGGAGGCAATGAAGGGAAGAATTAGTTAAGCTTCGGGATGAAGCAAATGATTCGCCCAAGAATTAGACCTTAACCAACGATCTACTATAATATAAGCAAAGGCTATTTATTTGTACCAAATAGTCATACGCTATATACCAAGATTACAGAAGGATGTCATGATGTAAAAATTGCAGGACATTTCGGGCAGGAGAAACCCTTGGAAATCATTATGAGAAACCTCTATTGGAAAGGACTTGTGGCCTGGGTCAATGGTTATGTACGATCATGTGATGAATGCCAACATAACAAATCTCTTAGACATACTAAGTATCAATTATTGCAACCATTGCAAATACCATACGTAGTATGGGCATCTAGCGTAGTGGACTTTATCACACAACTACTGGAGTCGCAAGAATGTACTCAGATTATAGTAGTAGTCAATAGATTCACGAAAATGGCACACTTCATCAGACTACAATATCGGCAACTGCTAAAGATGTTGCAAACGTATTGCTAAACATAGTCTGGAGGGTACAAAGCCTACCAAGCGAAATAGTCTTGGATGTGGACTCAAAGTTCGCAAAAGAGGTCTGGGAATCCCTCTCCAAGGTGCTGGAAATTAAGCTAAGAATGTCACTGGCATACCACCCTCAAACTAATAGACAAATAGAATGTACCAACCAAGTGCTGGAGGGATACCTGCAAAGTTTTGTCAACTACGATCTAGATAATTGGTATCAGCTATTACCATTTGCCAAACAAGCTTGCAATAATTCCGCTACCAATGCATATGGGATGTCACCATTTCATGCGAACTATGGTTTCCATCTCCAGACATAGAGGATGAAGGAGTGTGAATCTCAAAGTCCAGGTGCCATACTTTAAGTGAACTGGATTAAGACAATAGATAAACAAGTGAGAGGGTGACTAGAAAGGATACGTGAAGGAATAGCAAAACACTATAGTTGAAGGGTAACGTAACAACTGGACTTCAAGATCGTGGACAAAGTAATGTTAAATGCAAAAAACCTTCGCACTGGATGAGAATGGAAGAAGTTAAGCCCGAAGGTTTATGGCCTGTCCCAAATCTGAGAGAAGATTGGATCACAGGCCTTTAAAGGCAATATATCAGATCGTTGGAGCATCTATCACGTATTCTATATTGTCCTATGGGAACCCTATTGTGAGTCAATACATGACAATCATCCGCAACTCCATAGAGAACCAGAGGACAGTTATGGCAATCTACAATGGAAGTTTGAAAACGTGGTAAGAAGCGAGAGACGCTCTTCCAAGAAACAAGTATGTGGCTGCTATCAACTGAAGCGAGAACTGAGGTACTGCGTCAAAGGGCAAGAGCTTTCGGAAGATAAGAACACATGGCAGCCAGCTACTGGTATGGAAAATATGGAGGAGGTTGTGGAAAACTTTCATAATGAAAATCCAGTTATACCAGGAAGGGCAGAAACAAGATCATGAGGAAAAGGTTTTCCTACCATGGCCAAGAAAACATGAGAGGTTTTTTACCCTAACCACACTGAGCCTTAAAATGTATTTAGAAAAATTACAAAAAGATATAAAAGCAGACAAGGCAAAGTCTGGTAGGAGAAAGCTCATGTTAGGTATATAGAAATCTGAAACAAAAGGTGCACAGACCTCACAGTACGGTAACTGCGCACAGACCCTCGATTTACCAGAGCCGACAGCCCCCTCCGGCTACCTTATGGACCTGCACGTTAATAGTGAGATTTCGCGAGTTGCATCCTACAACTGAAATGTCATATCAATGAAGTCCACTTCATAACACCATATACATTACCACCATCCATCCCACCACTTGCTGTTCACACGATATATGAGAGGGGACCTTAGGCAACATCTGAGAAGTAAAATTGAAGAAATCTGTGAGAGGCACATTGAGATAGTAGGCTTCAAGGTTAGGCTTTCTAATTATGGTCCGAAGGTGAATGGACGTTTTCGGCAAAGTATTCCAACAGGATGTCCCCATTGTGGAGGCTATTAAGGACATACCAAATCCACCCATACCCTTCTGAGATCAACTGTAGGTTCGTTGGTCCTAATAATAAGACCCCTCTACAGAGGCCAGCCGACCCACTGGAAGCATGCTCAGAGAGGAAGACGCACATAAGCTGAAGACTCTTAAGACACTGACACATCGGGGTTCGACTTGTGACTGGCACTAGGTGGCCAGGCATGAAACTGATCACTTCATAACCGAAGGAACTACGTGAATGATAGTCGATACAACCAAAGTAATATAATTGTCTATGCAGACAACCCAGTGGAAGGCCGCTGTTTCGTATAACAAATAGCGCAGTCATCTCAGTGGAGGAATACTATTCCATAACCACAAAAGGGTGTGAGAAGTTTCAGGGTCAAAAAGTGTCCGCACTTATAAGATTCTGGACATTTGCGTATTAAAACGAGAGTGGTACTACAGAGACATAGTAGTTAGAAGTAGTCCACGAACACTCAGACGTGGGATATAAATATCAAAGTACCTCTTGAGCTTTAGAGAGATCATCAAGCAATGGAAAAGAGATCTTATTAAAATAATCTTGTTTTATACTTTAAATCTTCACCTTATCAATTTTTATTGAGACGAGCCTTCCTCAACACAATCTCCAATCCAAGATTTGGCCTACGCCTCTCAGTTATACTTGAGTTTGGCATCCATCTAACCAGTACCAGTCGAGATCCCACTGTGAGCCACAAGTCCTCTTCTTAGAGCAATTCTCCTATATGTTGCTTCAGGTAGCGCAATGGCTATCCCCATTCTTATTGATGCTTGTTCCTATTTAGGAACAATTTTATTTTCTATGCCATATAGGTCATAACCTGCAGCTATCCTTGAGCCTTTCATTTACGAATATGCCATCTTGCTCAGTCTTTTAACCCTAATCACGGGTTTGTTTCCGCCTCTTCAAGGTTCTAAGTCCAACTCCTTTTATCCCTTTCAGTCTTCTCCTTCATCGCCTACTCATGCTACTAACAATACCAAGAAATGTTGTGGTTTCTAGATTCCCTGTTCACAATGGGTAGCTCTCTCCTCAGGACGCTACTCTAGCCACCTACTTAATGCATCAGGCTTTCTGCCCTTAGTGCCTGGTCGATATACAATATTGCAATTGTATTGCACCAGTTTTTATGCTCATCTAATTTGACAGTGACTCCAGACTTTTGAGGTAAGGAAATATTATAGATTATGATGGCCAGTACAGACTGTGACTGGTTTTTCCATTCCGATTAAGTAGTATCTCCATTCTTTGAATGCCTTCAGAATTGCAAGTAGTTCCTCATCATGAATCTCATAGTTGTGTTTAGCTGAATTCAACTTCCGTAAATGGAATGCTATAGGATGTAGTTTTTCTCTCCAAGTATTGAGAAATGATACAACCAAGGGAAAAATCGCTAGCGTCAGTCTCTACTACTGGTTCCCTTTCTGGAAAAAGGTGGTGCACTATGGGGGCTGTTGTGAACCGGTGTTTTAAACTCTTCAAATGCTGTATTCTCCTCCTCTCCGCACCTAAAATTCTACAGATTTCCTTCAAATCTCACAATTATTGGTTTTCAAAAAGCCGAAAGGTTTTTAAGGAATCGTTGGTAGACATTAGTGAATCCAATAAAGATTGAACATCTCTAACCGACTTGCGTAGTTTCCAAATCGTTATAGATTCTCCCTTTTCGGTGCTCATAGATACCCAATCAACTACCACAATGTATTCTACTAATTTTACTTCTTTGGTATTAAAGGTTGACTATTTTAATGATACCGCTAATTGAAAGTCTGATTCACTTTGTAAGACTTTTTTTACAGCTTCGATGTTCCTTTTCATCTCTTGAATATATTAGAATGTCGTTAAGGTAACATATGACTACAACATCTAAGTATTCTTTCAGTACTTGGTTAATCATATCTTGGAAGGTTGTGGGAGCATTGACCAATCCAAATAGCATGTCTTTATATTTGTAATATCTATATTTCATCCGCAATGCTGTCTTTCATTCATCTTCCTCCTTAATCCTAATCAACTGGTAGCCATTCTTAAGGTCTAACTTGGTCAAGATCCTAGTACCCGCTACTCAGTCTCGAAGTTTGGTCATTAATAGAGAGGGATATTTGTTGAAGCTGGTAACGTTATTTAGATTTCGGTAATAGGCGGTAATAGGCAGCCAGGTGCAGTCTGCCATCAGGTTTGGGTACGAATAGTATAGGTGCTCCTGCTGGTAATTGACTTCGAGGAATTTTCGCTTGTTCAATCATGGTTTCCAAGTATTCTCATAAAGCTTCAAGCTGTTTTTGGAAAGTGGATATAGTGGTCTTCAGGGGGGAGTCAATCTTGGAACCAATTTCATCTCATAGTTAAAGGTTTATCCTGGTGCTAACATTTCTGCCCTCTGAGATTCGAATAGACTTTTGCTATATCAGTATTCCTTCCATAAAACTTTGAGTTCCACTGTATTTTCAATGGTTCTAATTTATCTGATCCGGCAAGAACTTGAGTTCCATGGAACTGATTCGTCGTATTCGAACATATTTGCTATCACTTCATCTGATTCCACACAGTTTCTACAACCCTTTACCGCGAAAGTCCAGTTATTCACATCTTCTATGTGTAACACTGGGTGTTCATGATGCTACAAACTAAAAGGAATTCTTATCCCATAAAAATCTACTTTAGCAACTTTACACGATACTTCAGATATGTGTGTGTTATTCCCTATTTCCAATTTTATAGGTAGGGTATACCACTTCCCTTATAAGGCTGCTGATGAACTATCAAAGCATAAAATATCAACTGCCTTATTGCGTTCAACTATAGGAACGCCAAGTTCTTCAACTGGATGATTATTGATAAAAAGCAGATTAGATCCTGAGTCTAATAAGACTTTAACTTTATATTACTCATCATGTATGTGGAGGTAAAAGATCCCCTGTAGACAGTTGTATAGTTTTAGTTTTGAAGCGCCTAATTCCATGCACATAGATCTAATTGATTTTTCTTGATTTTTCGTTTAAGTATCATTGGTATTGCCTGTAAGCAACAGAATGTTTGTTACTATGCCTGCCTAGTTTCAACCAGTAAGATCTCCACAAATAAACTAGTAATTTTTAGCTTTTAACAATCTGGGTCTTCATACTAAGTGGAGTTTCACCGATATGCTATTGTGCATGACCAGTACTCAGACTGGATGCCTTCTTCTGATACACCAGACCTAGACTCAAAGCAGATTTTCTGTTAGTTATTAGCTATTTTACTCCCCTGGTGTGGAGCTCTCTGTTTTACTGATCCTTTCCCTTAGGGTTTTGGTTTATCTGTACAGCTACCTCAGGTGTGCCCTGCACACTAAAGTAGTACATCTCTGCCCCACACTTTGGCCAGAAGGCGAGACACTATACACGTAGAATATGACCCGAACCCGTGTTGTAGGTGGAACGTCCAGCATTAGTTGTCTTCTTGCCACCATTGTTATCAGGTTGATCTTGCATTGCTATATTCCAACTTGTTCGATTTTCCCTTTTTTTTTTCTCTTTTTCTTTTATCATCATGTATTCATTGTTTACGGTACAGTCGTGTCTGAAAGGTCTACGTACCCCCCATGGCAACCACACTATACCATGATTCTAAGTAGTCAACTACTCAAATTTATATGTAATGACTCAATAAATTAATTGATAATAGGAAACCTAGTTGCTCCTCTATCACCCAATTCTGGGGGATATGTGCCAATAGGGAGGCTCTAGAGAAAATCAGAAATGCTTAATTAAAAATTAGTTANATACATCCAAAATATAGGCAGACTGAGTACGAATATCCCCACCCCGCCGAAATGATCCCAAACTGCCTCATTCATTCCTCCCCACCGTATCAATTCTTCTTCCAAACCAAGGATGGGGCTGATCCGGTTATCATATTTAATCCCAATATCCACCCCTTCTTCCTTCCCCTCTCTCACAATACCGGTAGAACTTTCCCCCTCCTCCCCTCCACCTTTCCTGCTACAGCGCAGCTCAGGATATATCTTTTTATCGTCAGTCTCTTCTACCGGTGTGGAACATGACGTCAATAACCCATCTTCTCACGCAAATCGAGTGACCGATAGTGAACATGACGAGCACAGACCAACCAACCGACCAACCAACCACACACAGTACCGGTATTTTTCTCTACCGTAGCTTTCTTTTTCTTTCTTTCCTGATTACTCGTGCAGAACCTCACAGCGCTGGGACTGTCTATTATACACATCTAGATGTTTATAAGAGACAGTTTGTATGTAATGATTAAGAAGATGGATGAACTATATTTTTTTTTTATCTAGCTAGATTGTCTAGAAGCTATTGAACACATAGATAGAGTTTATATATATATATTAAAGAAATTAGTAGTTGATAATAGAAATTATATGAGACTATAATAATATGGATCAATGTGATAATTTACTTTACAATCCAACACACCACAGACTCACTTGCTTATAGAATGAATACTCTAGTATCTCAATAACAACATATTTAAAATTCAAGACCTATCAGTTAAATCTGTTGTTGTGAGAACCAGAATGGTAGTGTCTACTTTTATCATCAAATTGTTCTTAAAATCTATATTTATTTAACCACTTCTAATAGACATTTATTTATTTGTTTATTACTTAACAAATTTCATATTCATGTTCTTTAAAAGATATAGATCAACTTACAACTTAGCTATGATTATTTTTTACAAATATATGTAATGGGAAACTCAAAATCAAAGAGAAGGTATGATAAATTTGCTTTGCTATGGGGGGTACGTAGACTTTTCAGACACGACTGTACAAGAACTTGCATGCAGCACTAGCTATGGCATAAACAAAACCTTAATCTCACAGTCCACAAGTACAAAGGAAACAACTTGCACCAAAATATAAAATCATCCAAGCAGTGTCCGATAGCAGACACGAAATCCCAAGGAATCAAAGTAAGCTAGTACGGAAAACATAACAAAAAATAAAACCAACCAACAAAAGAAGACCACTCATTGGATGGAACAAAAGTAGTGGTAGGCACCGCGATTCAGGGCCTGAAACTGTGGATTGGGAGCTCCGTGCAGTTGGAAGAGGGCTCGGGCGGGGGGTCGCAGCACACGGGCGGCATGCAAGGGGGAAAGCCTATAGTGGTCACGTTAAGATACTATGCCAGACAGTGGACAGTGCTTAAGTTGGTCTATAGTAAGCTATCCCTGCCAACATCCATGACCCCTGGGAGGTGGTGCTCACGAAGTTCTCTGCGGGACACACAGTGTAGGATGGCATCAGTGAAGTGCTCCTCATCCTCCTCACAGTGCGGACAGAGGAGGGAGGGGTTATCAGTGAACCAGAAGAGGTGCGCAGTGAGGTAACTCTTGCCAGAGGGCATTGGGTGAATCCTGCCAGCCATAAACCTTCCAAGGCCCATGAACGGGTGAGGCAAGAGGGTTGGGGCATACGGGTAGCCGGGTAGGGGGGGGAACTAGGCAGCCCAATCCTTGGCGAGTGCAGATCTCATACCTGCCTTGATTGACTGATAGGACGGGACCCCCACCTTCACGGGGAGCTGGTCAGGTGGAAGGAGGTTGGAGGTGGCTACAGGAACGGGGCCTGAAGTGTTGTTAAAGAGTAGGGTGCAGTGTGCTATCATATTCAATGGTAGGTGCTTTCTGATAGGGGGGCAGTGGGGGTGGGTCTTCTAAAGGAGAGGGGCATAAACTGACGTCAGGCTCCTGGTGAGATGTGAGTGGTCTGCTAAGGACTGGAAGGGGGAGGACGTGGGAAAGGAAGGGTGGAGTCTTGCAATCGTCGGGTTGGCTTCTGGAGGGAGGCACACAAGATGCACAGCTACCAGTCTCTGTCAGAAAAGGATCAACTGTGGGAGGGGGGGACAGCCGATTCGCATGCCAGTATGCCCACCAGGGTTGAAGAAAAGCTGTTTGTTACCCATCTCTGGACAGTTCTCCAAAAGACAGACATCCGGTCCAGGAGAGTGAGGCTTGGTGAGAAAAGGTCTGCTGTGTAGAGTAGGATCTAGAAAATGAGAGAAGATGCAAGGTGGTGGCAGAAGAAGAATGGAAAGCCCTTGCTGGGCCTGGATAGTCTCTGAATCATTGCCAAGGCCCCTTGGGCTAGGGCAAGTCTTCCTGTGAAGTATGAGGTGGTGCCTTTGGAGCATGAGGTAGTTGAGGGCTCGAAAAAATGGCCAAGCCAATGAATCAGTTTGGAGGGGTGAAAAAGCAGGCCATTTAGCAAGACCGGGATCACGGGTAGCGGGACCTTTTGCGCTAGAGTCATCCAATGCATGAGTTCTGTCTTTGGGATCGAGAATGCCACCCCCAACCTCCCGGCTTTCACTTGGAAAGTGCTGGTGATACCTTGTAGTCTCTGGACATTCCTTCAATACGAACCGGAGGTGACCGTGAACGCGAAGTCCTCCACGTAGGAAAGAATGAGGCCTCGAGTGATTGGGAAATGAAGGGACGAGACATATATGATGAACAGGAGTGGCGAGATTGGAGAGCCCTGTGGGGTACCGACCGAAACTGTGGAGAAGACTTGGGGGCCCCCTGGAAAACCAGTCAGCAAAAGCGCTCATGAAGGAAGGACCTGGTCCGTGAGACCATGTGAGGGTTGACTGCCTTGGTAGCAAGCCTATTGCAAAGTGAGGAGGCTGACACATTGTTGAAACCGCCCTTGATGTCGAGGAAGAGGGTCGAGACCGTGAGCTTGGGGCACATAAAAAGCTGAACCTCAAGAGACAGGGTCGCTGCTGCGTTGAAAGTGCTCAAACCTATGAGGGATGAAGTGTGGTGGGGAGACAAGAGGCCCAGAAAGCGGGAGAGTGCAGATAGACAAGTCGCCATAATCCTCTCGAGAATCTTAAAGACTGTGTCCAGGAAAGCGATGATGGGCAATGAGGCTGGTGTGTCATAGGAGAGTTTCCAGGACTTGTCCAACACAATGATATTGGCTTTCTTCAAGAAAGGGTGATGGTATCTATACCGAACAAGCGGACCGAGGAGGGACGTGAGAATATTGGGGTTCATAGAGTGTACTCTTTCCAAATCCAGTACAGGATCTGGTCTGAGTCAGGGGCAGAGAATGAAGAGGAGTTCCAGAGAGCAAGGGTTATCTCCTCTGCCAATCGCTTGGGGATGTCTTTGAACTCTCATAGGATGGCTGGTGGACTCGAGGACAGCTTCTTAGTGAAGAAGTGTGACAGGAGTACTTTGTTGATTACTGCGGTGTTGTCGGCCTTGGGTATCTCAGAGAACCTGTCTGGAGGCCTGCCAAAGGCGTAACGCTTCGCAGTCCAGAGTGTCTGGGGCGTAGCAGTTTTCAGGAAATTATTCCAACATTTGGTCCTGGCCTTCTTTATAGCCTTGATGTATAAAAGCCGCACTTCCATGTACTGGCGCTTCGATGAGGAGAGAGGATCCCGCCATGCCGCTCGGACCTTTGAGTAGAAAGCGGATCTTTGCACTGTAAGGTCGGGGGTCCACCATAGTTTGGACCTGTTAGAGGGCCTTCCAACTTGTTCGATTTTTTTCCTTTTTTTTTTTTTTTTTTTTTTTTTTTTTTTTTTTTTTTTTTTTTTTTTTT
>JACCEG010000096.1:34874-49493 GCA_014065205.1 Tuber brumale | reverse complement strand
GGCAAGCGTGCCGATCGGAGTCGAGGAGAAGCAGTTCGTTACCCACCTCTGGACTGACCTCCAGAAGACGGACATGCGGTCGAGGAGGGTGAGGCTCGGGGAGAAAAGGTCCGCACCATAGAGAAGAATCGGAGAGATCAGTGATGATGCCAGCCGGTGACACAGGAAGGGTGGAAGGCCTTTACCAGGCCTTGATAACCTTTTGATTGTTGCGAAGGCACCTTGGGCCAGGCCGAGTCTTCTAACGAAGTGGGCCGTAGTGCCCTTTGTGCCCGACGTTGATGATGGTTCGAACCAGTAGCCTAGCCAGCGTACCAGTCTAGAGGGGCGGAAGACGAGGTCGTCTAACAGGACCGGGATTGGGGGCGGAGGTATCTTCTGCGAGGGAGTTTCCCAGTGCATCAGTTCCGTCTTCGGGATTGAGAAGGACACGCCAATTCTGCTGGCTTTCCTCTGTAGGACCTTGGTGATTGCTGGGAGTCTCTGGACGTTCCTTCAGTAAGAGCCCGAGGCAACCGTGCCCGCGAAGTCATCAACATACGAGAGGATGAGTTCCCTGAGGACCGGGAAGTGTAGGGTGGATACGTAGATCACGAATAGCAGGGGGGAGATCGGGGACCCCTGGGGGGTGCCGACCGAGACGGGAGAGAATATCTGGGGTGCGCCCTGAAAAATCAGGCGGCAGGAGCGGCCGTGGAGGAAGGACCTAATCCACGAAACCATGTAGGGGTTGACCGCCTTCGTGGCCAGTCTGTCGCAAAGTGTCTGGGCGGAGACATTGTCAAAGCCCCCCTTGATGTCAAGGAAGAGGGTCGAGACCTTTAACTTGGGGCGCATAAACAGCTGGACCTCATGGGACAGGGTGGCCGCCACGTCGAAGGTACTCAGACCAGGTAGGGAGCCGGTCTGGTTGGGGGAGAGCAGGCCCAGGAACCTAGCCAGGGCTGAGAGTCTGTTTGCCATCACCCTTTCCAGAATCTTGGAAACTGTCTCCAGCAGGACGATGATGCGGAAGGATGCTGGGGTGTCGTAAGAGGTTTTGCCGGGTTTGTCCAGCACGATCCCGTTTGCTTTCTTTAGGGATGGAGGGTGGTGCCTATATCTTATTAGGGGGCTCAGAAGTGAGGTGAGGATGTTCGGATTTATCAGGTGGACCTTCTTCCAGACCGAGTAAGGAATCTGGTCAGGGCCTGGGGCGGAGGACGAGGAGGACTTTCGAAGGGCCGTTGCTATCTCATCAGCTGACAACTGTGGGACATCTCTGAACTCTCCCAGGATTCTTGGTGGGGGAGAGGATCTTTTCTCGGGGAAAAAGTGCTCGAGGAGGGCGTTGTTGATGTCGGCAGGGCTTTCAGCTCCCGGTATCTGTGGGAACCTGTCAGTTGGTTTGCCGAACGCGAATCTCTTCGCCGTCCAGAGGGTTTGGGGATTGGCCGACTGTAGGAAGTTCTTCCAATAATCGTTCTTGGCCTTCTTGATTGCCTTGAAATAGAGGAGGCGTGCTTTCTTGCACAGGTCCTTGGACGAGGGGAGGGGGTCTCTGCGGGCTGCTCTGACCGTCGAGTGGAAGGCAGACCGCTGTGCCGTTAGGTCGGGGGACCACCAAGGCTTCGACTTGTTGGAGGGCCTTTTGTAGGGTGTGTGGCTTCTGATCTGGGACCTTACCCTGTCCAGGGCCATGTCAAACCAGGTCGAGAGTGTGTGCGGTGTAGGGAGGGAGGGGGGGGGCGAATGACAATTTCCTTTAGCCTTTCTTCGAGGGCCTGCCATTCGGTCTTCGTCCACGAGGGGGATGGGGGAGGGGGTCGGGCCAAAGGTTCAGAAAGTTTGATGAGGATTGGGACGTGATCTGAGCCTGTTGGGGGGAGAGGCGTGCTCCAGGAATGGAAGTTGGAGGAGAGGGGGGCATTGGCAAAAGCCAGGTCTATTACTGAGGGGCGGAGGTTTGTGTCGAACGGAAAGTAGGTGAGGATACCGGGTGTGTTTAGGAGGCAGAACCCTGCACTCGCGGCCTTCTCGAAAAAGGGATAGGACGTGCCAAGGCCTTGGACCGAAAAGATACGACCTGGGTCAGCAGAAGGGTGGTAGATGTTGAAGTCCCCGACTATCAAAGTGGGGGATGACGTGGGAGGAAACGCAAGGTCAGGGGAGATGGTCCTTTTGAAGGGGGAACCATCCCAAGTACTGTAGAGGTTTACCACACGGAACTTGGTTACGAAGGAGTCAAAAAAGCCAATCGAGGAAAAAAAGTCCACTGCCATCCAGTCCCTGGCCTCAGAAAAGACTGGAAGGACCGAGAACTGTTGAGTGGAGAAAAGGTGAAGGTAGCATGCCACTTTGGGTTTTNCGTCCACAAGGGGGATGGGGGAGGGGGTCGGGCCAAAGGTTCAGAAAGTTTGATGAGGATTGGGACGTGATCTGAGCCTGTAGGAGGGAGAGGCGTGCTCCAGGAATGGAAGTTAGGGGAGAGGGGGGCATTGGCAAAAGCCAGGTCTATTATTGAGGGGCGGAGATTTGTGTCGAACGGAAAGTAGGTGAGGATACCGGGTGTGTTTAGGAGGCAGAACCCTTCACCCGCGGCCTTCTCGAAAAAGGTAGAGGACGTGCCAAGGTCTTGGACCGAAAAGATGCGACCTGGGTCAGCAGAAGGGTGGTGGATGTTGAAGTCCCCGACTACCAAAGTGGGAGATGACGTGGGAGGAAACGCAAGGGCAGGGGAGATGGTCCTTTTGAAGGGGGAACCATCCCAAGTACTGTAGAGGTTTACCTTCCAACTTGTTCGATATAGTAACTTGCTTACACATAAGTTGCGGGGAGCCACCTGGTGACTCATCGAACTTTGTACTGTTGACTCTTCGATCATGTGTGCATGTGGACTATCTTCTCTTTTGTCAACACTCAACATATATTGATTCCTTGAGTTTGAGCTCTCAAATCTCTTATGGAATCCTTTCACTTGGAGCCTACTAGCTTTGATCTTCAAAGGAGAGACTTGCTTTGCACCGCTTTGATTATTTGGAGTTTCGACTCCCACAGTTGCACACCAACTCCCTGATCCCCATTGCAGTTTGTACCCAATATACCCTAGCCAAAGAAGGGTTACCATTTTGATTCCAGTTCCATATGGACACTGACTACCCAAATACTATTGCCATTAGTGCCTGTGAACTGACCAAGGTCAGTTCTTCATCATCTACCAGTTTCTGGATTCAATTCATTCAAGCCAGTTATTGCACAGTAGCGACTCTGAATAGTTATTTTGGCTTTACAATAGCCAATCTTGCATCATGAATGCCCATCTTTATTGGTCTTGAGATGAATGTTGCCGCCAATATATAGATATCACTCCAATATGTTTGATAGGTTTAGTTCTTCTTTCCGCAATGTGTACAATTCTTTTTCAGCTGGCAACTGTCAATCACACTATACAGAATACTAGTATGAGCCTGATCAAAGTTAGCGCGGGTCATTTTTGCCATGCTACCTAAATTTTTTCTTTGGCCTTTCTGGCTCATTCTCCCATTCTTTTGATTGACCACATGCTCTAAGTGTCTCCTCTTATTCTTAATCCGTATTGTATTTAATAGTTGACAACTCGCAGATTATTCGTTTTGGAAGTTTATTTTCCCCTTCCTCTCTCCAGGACTTTCCTGTCATTCATGCTCTAATATTTAGCTTGTATATAAATGTCAGGAATAGTTTGATGCTGCCCTCATACTTTATTAACTTTATACTTTAAAGCAATTGTTTTTCTGTTTCAACTAGGATAAAATGTTTGATCAAGTCATGTTCAAGCCGTGTCTATGTAGCCAATTCTGGCTGTTGCATTTCCCCCTGAAGTCCATCCATAGCCTCTCTGTACCAAATAGTATAAGGAAGGACTATGTCTCTCATTGTATGATTGAGTGTGTAGATAACTTGTTCTTGAGCGTTGTCCCAGATCTGCAGGTTTCTTTCAAAATAGTCATTACACTATATAATCTTGACATATATGTCTTGTATGGATTTGGCTTTAAAGAATGGGTGTGGCTCCGATGGTCACTTAATATTTAGCAACATCACGTTGGCAAGTGTTTCTGCTATACCAGATTGTTTTGGTCTTTGTCCTCACTGACTATGGCTTGGACTCCCTCTTCTTCTTCCTCTTCCTACTTTATCATCATTGTCATCATCGGTAGGATTATCTGGATCTCCTCCTTGGGCACTTGAGGAAGTTGCATCAGTGGCTTTCTTGCCTTTCTCCTTGTCTATTCAAGTCAGCAGAGAGTAGTAGTACTCATTATTTTCTTCCTCTGGGACCAAATGTGGTAGTGCAGGAGCTGTTTCTCGTGGCCCTGTTGTCTTATCTACTAATTCATTTATGGCCTTTACCATAGTTATAATAGAGTCCAAGCTGTCTTCAGCGATTTTGATTTGGTCCTTTTGCGGAGTCTGGATACTTTTCATCGCTCCTTTCGGACTTCATGTATATCTAATAATAAAGACATAAAGCTCTTGTCCCAGTCCACGGTTCAATCTCGCAAGAGATTGAACTCATTACAGAGCTCGCAAGCCAATTTTCCCAATGTCTGGTCTCGTGCTAGAACTTCTTATCCTTGTCGACCTAGACTACAATGTAACTACGCAGTTACATTTTCATGGGCCTGTTGCTGCTGATCTTGCTCGGCCAGTTCTGCCGCCACATCTCAGATAATGGCTGCCTCTATATCCTTTCCCTCTGATTCTACCGCGGTTAACTGTATCAATAAGATAGCTATCTCATTGTCACAGAAGTACTGTCCTTTTTTCAACTTTCATTTTACTTGTATTAATTTTAGTGCATTCTCTTGGATTGCACCTGTAAGCCTGTTAAAGGCGATATTGGCTCAGTTGATTGAAGCATCAATGTCTTGCCGTATTTGTACTAGAGTTATCCCTAACGGTCTGGGCAAGGATTTTAAGTTAGCCTCATACTCTTCTGAAGGTTTAGGGGTTCATGATCTTGGTATACGGTACATGCTAGATATGCTAGATGATCATAGTCCTTTGAGAATTTTAGTTGGCATTTAAAATCCTTGGAGAAGAGATGGACACTAGCTGAAGTGAGGAGCCTCACTTATAGAGAGGATGTAGGCAAACTAGCTTGTACTTCTATCTTCAAAGTTGTCCAGCCTGGTATTCATTGGTTCACCACCTATGATCTTTTTCTGTCTACTCAAGCATTTCAGTACTTTCGCCATTCTCTTAGAAAACCTTTTGGATAAACTTAATACAAAAGACTTACCTGCGTGTACTCAATCTGGTACCTCATGCAAATATTCCAGTTCTCACTTAAAAGGTTCAAGGAATTTGATGAAATGTAGATGGTGCAATAATATTTCTTTTGAAAATAGTGCGGAAGAGCTGTGCTGATCAGATTCTGGATTTAGAACCTGAATTTCCATTTTTTGAAGATTTAAAATGTACTTGTAGTACATATATGGGTTTCTTAGGTCCAGGCCAAGGGTATAGATTTTCCTTGGTCAAATATACCTATCTGCCAGTTTTCAAAGTACTGGGTACTCCACGTGATGAGGTTGTCTGACTCTATTCAACTCCACTCAAAGTTCGGACCATGCCAACTACAATATATGTAATTGAATTGATTTCTCATTGCGATACCAAAAGGTCTTGTAAACTACAAGGGTTCCAAGGTTTCGATAAACTCAATTTCACAAAACTCTGTATTGAATATTTCTTCTAATATGTGAATGTAAATAAGACAGTGCGGTGCCTCAAAAGTGTAATCGAAGTGAGAGCTGAGAATAGAGTTTGAAGTGAACTCGTAGTTCATATAGTGAGCCTTAGTAATAAGAGAACTATCAATATACTGTTAGGCAGATGCTAAACTCTAGTATAACCGAGGGACGTAGGCCAAAATCTTTAATCAGAGAATCTGTCATGGAAGACTTGTCTCGATAAATAGGTAATGGTAAAGATTTAAAGTGTAAACAATTTTATATTGAGAACATCTTTTCTCCATTGCTTGATGATGTCTGTAAAGCTCAAGAGGCACTTCAATGTTTATATCCCACATCTGAGTTTTCATGGACTACTCCTCACTACTATGTCTCGGAAGTACTACTCCTGTTTTACTACACAAATATCCACATTCTTATAAGTGCGAAAAAATTGTTCAATCATGAAACTTCTCACCCCCTTTCATAGTTACAGAATAGTATTCCTCAGTTGAAATTACTCCGCTATTTGTTATACTAAACAGTGGTCTCCAACTCAGTTCTCTGCATAGACAACTATATTACTTTAGTCTTATTGACTATTATTCCAGTAGTCTCTTCGGTCATGAAGTGATCAGTTTCATGCCAAGCCCCCTAGTACCAATGACAAGTCCAAGTACGACTTGTCAACATCTTACAGATTTCCTACTTATCTGGGTCTCCATGTCTGTGTGTGCTTCCCCTTAGTCTGCCTGTCTCTCTAGCGGGATCCTATTACTAGAACCAACCAACCTACAACTGATCTCGGAAGGGTATAGGTAGATTTGGTATGCCCTCAATGGCCTCTGCCACTAGGACATCCTCTCATGATATTTTGCTGAAAATATCCCATCACTCACAGCCCATAATTAGAAATCCTAATCTTGAAGCCTACTATCTCAATGCACTTCCAATGGGTTTCTTACATTCTGCTTCCCAGAGGTCACACAAGGTCCCCTCTTATATATCCTACGAGCAGTATGTGGTTGGACAGATGGCAGCAATATATATGGTATTATGAAGTGGACTTCGTCGATGTGACCTTTTAGTTATGGGATGCAACTCTTCAAAATTTCGCTAATGATGTATGGATCCCATAAGTGGGCCCGCAGGGAGTATTCGCTCTGGTAAATCGAGGGTCTGTATACAGTCACATTGCTGTGTGGTCTATGGGCTTTGTCTCAAATTTCCTTATACCTAACAGATTCCCTCACATCTGTTCACTAGTTTCTTCCTTCTCATTGCCAGATGTTCTTATTTTCTTTTTCTTTTGGTAGAAGACATAGTGTTCTTTCTTTGTATCAAGGTACATGGCAAATTCATCCTCTGTGCCTGCTGTCCAATAATATATAATATGATTCTTCTCCTTAGTTTTTACCACTTTAGCCCACTCTGCCATAATGGGCTATTTCTTCTCATTCTCTAATATTCGTTCATCTTCTGCCCCAGCCACCTACTTGCTAGCATTATGTGAGGTACTTATTGCATAACTTCCATTAATGTAGTATTCCTGAAAGTCTTCTATACTGAGATGACGGCTTTTGCATATATCATTTGTGGAAATGGTTGATTGCATCAGAAGCATTAGTAAAGTAAGTGGCCGAATACTACTCTTAATTGTATTTCGCGAAATAATCTGCCAATATAGCACATTATTGGAGGTTCCACTAATGCAAGTAGAAGTTTTGTCTTTCTACCTATTTGGATTCAGATTCCCTTACTAGTTTACTAGGCAAATCAAGGAAGATAGTTTATGGGTGAAATCTGTAGTTTTGCTAAGGTTCAAGGAGGGAGATGTGGAATGTGTATTAGGCATATCAAAATCTGAGACAAGTGCACAGACACCATGGTAGGGTAACTGCACACAGACCCTCAGTTTACTGGAGACAACACCCCCCTCTGACCCACTTTTGGGGCCCACATGTCATTAACGAGATTGCAAGAGTTGTGTGCCATAACTATAATTTAACATCAATAAAGCCCTTTTTTTTTTTTCCTTTTTTTTTTTTATCATCATAAATTCATTGTTTATGGTACAAGAACTTGCATGCAGTGCTAGCTATGGCATAAACAAAACCTTAATCTCAAAGCTCGCAAATACAAAGGAAATAATTTGCATGAAGTTGTAAAATCCTCCAGACAGTGTCCGATAGCAGACAGAAAATCCCACGGAACTCAAGCAGGCAAGTATGGAAATCATAACAAAAATAAAAACAAACAAGAGAAGAAAAACACTCCGAGCATAGAATAAATCTAATGGCGGGCCTTACGGCTCAAGGCTTGAAGCCGTGGATCGGAAGCTCCGGAGTGGGGGGAGAGGATGTGGACGGGGGGTCCCAGCATGCAAGCGGCATGCCAGGTGGAAAACCAGTAGCTGTTACATTCAGGTACTTGGCCAAAGAGTAGAGGATGTCTGAACAGGTCCAGAGTAGGCTTTCCATACCGATGTCTGTGAGCCCACAGAGGTGGCGCTCACGAGGTACCTTGCGGGACTCGCAGTGTAGGATTGTATGAGAGAAGTCTTCCTCATTCTCCTCGCAGAAAGGACAGAGAGGGGAGCAGTCATCAGTGAACCAGGAAGGGTGGATGGCAAGATAGCTCTTACCCAATCGCATTTGGTGGATCCTGCCAGCTATGAAGCTCCCAAGGCCCATAAATGGATGGGGTGAGAGAGACGGGGCGCAGGGGTAGCCGGGTGGGGGAGGGAACTGGGTAGCTCAATCCCGGGCAAGTGCTGCTTTCACCCTCACCTTGATCGAGTGATAGGAGGAGACCCTGTCTGTCAGAGGGAGTTGGTCTGGCGGAAGGAGGTTGGTTAAGGCCACTGGGACAGGGCCGAGAATGTTGATAAAGGGCAACGCATAGTGCGCGATCGCGTCTAGGGGTACGTGTTTCCGTATAGGGGTACAGTGGGGGCTACTCTTCTAAAGAAGAAGAGTGTGGACTGACGTCAGGCCCCTGGTGAAGTGCCAATGGTCCTTCAAGAACCAGCAGGGTGAGAAGGCCGGAAAAGAGGGGTGGAGTCTTGCAGTTGCCAGGTTGGCCTCTGAAGGGAGGCAAATAAGTCGGACAGTAGCAAGCCTCTGTAGGTGGATGATCAACAGTGGGAGGAAGGGGAGAGCCAATTCACATACCAGGATGCCAACCAGGGTTGAAGAGAAACAATTTGTCACCCACCTCTAGACAGTTCTCCAAAAGATGGACATCTGGTCCAGGAGGGTAAGGCTTAGTGAGAAAAGGTCCACCCCATAGAGGAGGATCGGGGAGATAAGGGAGGAAGTCACACGGTGGGAGAGAAAGGGGAGGAGGCCCTTGCCGGGCATAAAGTGTCTTTGAATTGTCACCAAGGCCCCTTGGGCAAGAGCGTGCCTTGTTGTAAAGTGTGAGGTAGTGTCCTTAGAGCACGAGGTTGTCACGGGCTCGAACCAGTAGCCAAGCTACTGGATCAGCTTGGAAGGGTAAAAGAGGAGGCCTTCTAGCAGGACAGGGATCAGGTAGGGGTGGGACCTTTTGCACCAATAATGTCCAGTGCATGAGCTCGGTCTTGGGAATCAAGAAAGATACCCCCAATCCCTTTGCCTTCCCGGGGAGGGATCTTGTAATACCTTATAGTCGCGGGATATTTCTCCAATACGAGCAGGAGGCAACTGTGACTGTGAAGTCATCCACATATGAGAGGATAAGGCCCCGAGGGACTGGAAAGGGAAGGGTCGAGATGTAGATGATAAAGAAGAGTGGGGAGATCGGAGACCCTTGCGGAGTACTGACTGAGACTGGGGGAAATATCAGGAAAGCCGCCGGAAAAGTCAGATGGCGTGAGCCTCCGTGAAGCAAGGACCTTATTCACGAGAGCATGTAGGGGTTGACTACCTTGGTGGTAAGCATTTCGCAAAGGGAGGCTGCTGAGACGTTGTCAAAACTGCCTTTAATGTCAATGAAGAGGGTTGAGACCTTGAGCTTGGGGCACATGAAAAGCTTAACCTCATGGGACAGAGTGGCTGCCGCGTCGAAGGTGCTCAGACATGAGAGGGAACCAGTTTGGTGAGGGGAAAGGAGGCCTAGGAAGTAGGTGAGGGCTGTGAGGCGGATCGCCATAATCCTTTCGTGAATCTTAGTGACAGTCTCCAGGAGGATGATAATCCGAAATGAGGCTAGTGTGTCATAGGAGGGCTTCTCTGGCTTGTCCAGCAAGATGCACTTAGCCTTTTTCAAGGATAGGAGATGGTGCCTGTACAGAACCAGTGGGCCAAGGAGAGATGTGAGTATGCTCAGCTTTATGGAGTGTACCCTTTGCCAGATCGAGTAGAGTATCTGGTCAGGGCCTGAAGCGGAGGAGGGCGAAGAGTTTCTGAGAGCAACAGTGATTTCCTGCACCAAGAGTGTGGGAACATCCCTAAACTCGTGCAGGATGGCCGGAGGCTTTGAAGACCGTCAGTTAGGGAAGAAATTGTTAGGCATATGGAAATCCGAGACATGTGCACAGACCCACGATAGGGTAACTGCGCACAGACCGTCGATTTACCGGAGCCAACACCCCCCTCCGGCCCTCTTATCGGGCCCGTACGTCATTAGCGTGATTTCGAGAGTTGGGTCCCATAACTAAAATGTCACATCAATGAAGCCCACTTCATAACACCATATATGTCACCGCCGTCTATCCGACCACATACCATTCGCAGGGTATATAGGCGGGTACCTTTGGCGACATCGGGGAAGTGAAAACTGAGGAAATCCGTGGGAGGTGCATAGAGGTAGTTGGCTGCAAAGTAGGGCCTCCTAAACTCCGGGCTAAAGGTGACGGGACGTTTTCGGCGAAATACTCTAAGAGGATATCGCAGTAGGGGAAGCTATTAGGGGTATACAGAATCCACCCATACCCTTCTGAGATCAGCTGTAGGTTGGTTGGTCCTAGTAATCGGACACCTCTACGGAGGCCGGCAGACTAAGGGGAAGCATGCTCAGAATGGATGACCTAGATAAGTCAGAGCCCCTTGAGACGTTGACGCGTCAGGCTCGGACTTGCGATTGGCACTAGGTGGCCCAGCATGAACTTGATCACTTCATGACCGAAGAGACTACTGGAATGATAGTCAACCAGACCAGAGTAATATAATAGTCTATGCGGCTATCAAAGTTGGAGGCCGCTGTTTGACATAAAAAATAGTGAAGTCATCTCAACTGAGGAATACGATTCCGGGTTCGCGAAAGGGTGTGACAAGTTTCAGGGTCAAATGGTGTTCGCACTTATAATATTCTGGATCTTTGCGTATTAAAACCAGAGTGGTACTTCGGAGGCATAGTAGTTAGAAGTAGTCTGCGAACACTCAGACGCAAGATATAAATATCGAAGTGCCTCCTGAGCTTTACAGACATAATCAAGCAACGGAGAAGAGATCTTATCAATATAAAATTGTTTTACGCTTTAAATCTTTACCTTACCTATTTTATAGAGACGAGCCTTCCTCAACAGGTTCCGCAATCGAAGATTTTTGGGCCTATGTCCCTCAGTTATATACTTGAGTTTGGCGTCCGCTTAACAGAAATATGAGATCAGTACTTTTTTGATTGCTGTGGGACTGTCAGCCCCGGGGATCTGGGAGAACCTGTCTGGAGGTCTGCCGAATGCATAGAATTTCGCAGTCTAGAGTGTTTGAGGGGTAGCCGTTTTCAGGAAGTTGTTCCTGCATTCATTTTTGGCCATTTTTATGGCCTTGAAGTATAGGAGCCGCACCTTTTTGCACTGCTGCTTCAATGAGGTGAGAGGATCCTGCCATGCCACGCAGACTGTGGAGTGGAATGCAGACCTCTGCGCTATCACATTGGGGGACCACCATGGTTCAGACCTATTGGAGGGCATCTTAGCCAGTATGTGGAGCTTGAGTACAGTCCTCAGTCTGCCCAAGGCCATGTCGAACCAAGGGGAGAGAATTTGTGGGATGTTGGTAGCGGGGGAGGTGGGTCGAACCTCATGGTCTTGATCTCTTCCTCAAGAGAGAGCCAGTCCGTCTTCGTCCATGTGGGCACCGGAGGGGGAGGGTGAGCCAGGGCTTCTGAAAGAGTTACCAGGATCGGGACGTAGTCAGAACCCGACGTGGGGAGGGGCGCGGACCAATATCAGATATTGGGGGACAGCGGAGTGTTGGCAAATACTAAGTCTGTCACTGCGGTACGTATATCAGAATTGAAGGGAAAGTAAGTGAGGGAGTCAGGAGTGTTCAGGAGGCAGAAACCTTCCGGTACAGCCTTCTCAAAGAAGGGAGAGGAGGGGGCAAGGTCTGAGGACGAGAAGGAGTGGCTAGGGCCTGCCAAGGGGTGGTGTATGTTAAAATCGCCAATGGCCAGCATGGGCATAGTGGTGTGGGGGAAGGCAACCTCTGGCGAGACAGTTCGGGGAAAGGAAGATCCCTCTCAAGTGCTGTAGAGGTTTACAACCCGGAATTTAATGACAAAGGAATCAAAAAAAAGAACCGACCACTAAAAATCCACTGCCATCCAGTCCCTAGCCTCGGAGTAAACCAGGAGGACTGAAAATTGTTGAGTGGTGGAAAGGTTTAGATAGTAGACCACTCTCAGCTTGCCACCATTACGGCAGGGGGATAAAAAAGCCTTGAAACCAGCAAATGATGGAGGTTTGTTGCTGTACAGGGGAGGGTCTTGAAAAGCAACCAGGGTACGGGGAAAAACTAAAAGTAAAAAGGAATTAAAAAGGGAAAGAAACACATCCCAGCTTCCCAAGCAGTTGTATTGCAGAACAGATATTGTGTTATTGGAGTCCGCGTCCAGGGTGGAGCTCACAGCGGAGGTGTGACCAGCCATTACACACCTTCCGGCGTCTGAGGCTGGAGGAACATCAATAAAGCCCACTTCATAATACCATATACCTCACCACCATCCGTCTAATGGTACACTGTTTACAGGATACATAGGAGGGGACATTGGGCAACATCTGGAAAGTGAAACTGAAGAAATCCATGGGAGGCGCATGGAGATAGTAGGCTTCAAGGTTAGGCTTCCTAATTATAGGCAAAATGTAACAGGACTTTTTCGGCGAAATACTTGAAGAAAATATCCATGTTAGGTTGATGCTAAGTTCTAGTATAACTATAGGATGTAGGCCAAATCTTTGATCAAAGAATCCATCGAGTAAGGCTCGTCTCGATAAAACAAATAAGGTAAAGATTTAAAGTGTAGAACAAAGTTATATTTATAAGATCTGTTTTCAATTGCTTGATTATGTCTGTAAAGCTCGCAGGGGCACTACGATATTTATATCCCATATCTGAGTGTTCGTGGACTAGTTTTAACTACTATGCCTCTGAAGTACCACTTTGATTTTAATACGCAAATATCTTTCATCTTATAAGTGCCAACATCGTTTGACCCTGAAACTTCTCACACATGTTCACAGTTAGGGAATTGTACGCCTCTGTCGAATTGACTATGGTATTTGTTAAACCAAACAGAGGTCTTCAACCTAGTTGTTCACATAGACTATCCCACCACTTCAGTCTTATTGATTATTGTTCCTGTAGTTTCTTTGGTCATGAAGTGATCAGTTTCATTCCAGGTCACCTAGTGCCAATCACAAGTCCAAGCCCAACATGTCAACGCCTTAAGGGTCTTCGACCTATCTAGGTCTTCCTGTCTGAGCATGCTTTTCCTTAGTCCACCAGCCTCCATGGAGGGGTGCTATTACTAGGAGCAATCAACCTACAGCTGATTTCAGAAAGGTATGGGTGGATGCAGTATGTCTTCAATAGCCTCCACTACTGGGACATTCTCTTGGAGTACTTTGCCGAAAATGTCCCATCACCTTGGGTCCATAATTAGGAAGTCTAACTTTGAAGCCTACTATCTCAATGAGCCACTGATGGAGTTCTTGCATTCCACTTTCCAGATGTCACGAAAACTCCCCTCCCATAAATCCAACTTGCCACATATGGTCAAACTGACAGCGACGATGTATATGGTGTTTTGAAGTGAGCTTCCATAATGTAACCTTTTAGTTATAGGATGCAACTCTTGAAATCTTGCTTATGCCATGCAGGCCCCATAACAGGGCCAGATGGGAGTGTTGGCTTCCCGGAAAATTGAGGGTCTGTGCACAGCGATCCTACTATAGAGTCTGTGCACCTTGTCTCAGATTTCCATGTGCCTAACAGTCTAAGTGGTAGAAGCTATTAAGGACATACCGAATCTACTGATACCCTTCTGAGATCTGCTGTAGGTTAGTTGGTCCTAGTAATAGGATCCTTCTATGGAGGCCAGTAGACTAAGGGACAGTACACTCAGCGAGGAAGACTTAGATAAGTCAAAGACCCTTAATATGATGACACATTAGGCTTTCACTTATGATTAGTGCTATGTGGCCCAGCATGAAACTGATCACTTGATGAGTAAAGAGACTACTAGAATGATAGTCAACAAGACTGGAATAATATACTAATCAGTACAAACTAAGTTGATAACTGCCATTTAGTATAACAAATTGCACAGTCCTCTCAATTGAAGAATTCTATTCGGTAGCTGTTATTGAATTTGTATGTAGCGGCACAATCTTAATAGCTTGAGTACGAGAATACGATACAGTATTAAAGGTATACTGTAGGCACACTTAGGCGAGGAGGGTAGGAGTAGGAAGGCAGATTGGTAGTAGTTCTTGTCCTTAATTCTTTCTAACACTCGGAGCGGTAGCCAGCTATATATACAGGTGCGCATACTTAAGCGAAGAAAAGAAATAAGCGGGAAAATCTTGTAAGAAACATAAGTGCGAACAAGTCTGACCCTGAAAAACTGCCAAGTAAATCCCAACTAAAATATATATAAATCATAATGGTGTGAGAGATTTTAAGCGGAAAATCAACATGTAATGCACCTTCTGAAA
>JACCEG010000095.1:360295-439655 GCA_014065205.1 Tuber brumale | reverse complement strand
AACACTGCCCCTCCACCCAAGGTGGCACTTCACTACTACTCAGGCTGGCACTCAACTGCTACCCCCATCCTGCTGGAGCTTTTCCGGCACCTACCGACCCCACTGCTACCTCTCATCAGGGCTTGAAGGTGGCGATGACCCTTCCGCCCAACAGCTCATTCTTTACATGACAAGGCTGACACCTACCTCTATACCTCCTTGTGAGCCCACACCGGGTGAGGTGTTACCACCCCAGTTTTTACTTTTTGGCTAGTCATCCCTATAGGGTAGCGATCTGGAGATATTAATTGGTTTCTTTTGTGCCTTGGGGCCCAGATTTCCCAGCGGGTTTTTCCTGATATTTCCTGCTTGTTTCAAGTTAGGCTTCTCTTCCTCTCTGAGTTCTCTTGCAAGGTAGGGATGGATCTGGCTGTGGGCAAGATGTGCAGTTGGCTCTATAATAGAGGGGCTTGGGATGGATGGCTTTTACCTGGTGGCGGGAGGGATGTTTGAAATTAAGGGTTTTCTTTTTGCCATAGCTTATGCTGCATGCACGTTCTTGTACCCTAATCAAGTAATATATGATATAAAAAAAGACCAAAAAATCATAATAATATGCATCCTGCCTACATACGATCTCCTGCTATTCTATCCTGACCATGTCTATTGCACCGCTGTTTCAGCCTGACCATGTCTGATCTAGATCTTCCCTCCTCCGCTTGCACTATAAGACCTTTTCCCTTTACTACTGCAGCACTAACTAGAAGCTTAGCAATCAGTATGGGATTTCAACACAGAGATCATAACTCTTCAATTCAGGCATTATGTAATGTCTAATATCTACATACAAATTCTCTCCACCCTCATGTGCTCTTATTGCAACATTTACCTAGCATACACTACCTCTGGAGATTTTCCAGTGACCTTGTCATCTTTTCTTATTCCAATGATCTGATATCTAGACACTACCAGGATCTTGTCGGACATCTGGCGAAGTTTTTCTGACTCTATCTCAATCTTGTACTTACTCTTGCTCTATCTTCTGACCTTCTACTAATCACCCTAGTGTTTTTGACAACTATGTTGTCTTGTTTCTATATGGTATGTCACCCAGTACTGTCAGTCTCACTACCTTACTATAAAACAAGGGGTATTCAAGTGGATGCTACCCTATCGTACTACTACTCATCCGATTATATTATGAGTTCAGAAATTCTTTGTATTACCAGAAATAATTGTGTGCTAACCTTCAACCCTGATTCTCACTGTTAAGTTATTCATTATGACCTGGCTGCTGCTGCTCTAACCCAACATCACAAATTGCCAGCCACAATATAGTGGCTTACAGAGATTTGTTCATACTCTGAGAAAGTCATCATGAGGGAAAAGAGCTCTCCTGGCCACCAGCCATCAGCCCTGCAGTTCCCCAGCTGAAGTATTCTTAACATAGAGTATTTGATCCTGGATATGCAAGTATGTGTGTAACCGATGTTTGGCTGAAATCAAATAAGGTGTTTATTTCCTGCAACTGATTACAACATTCTCAGTCTTCCTCCAAGTACAAGGAGCAGACTGTAGTATGTATTATTCCCAGCAGTGACAAAGCTTGACTAGATAACCGACTCGTAAGGTCTACTTGTATCGCTTCCCAATCATCCTGCTACTCTCCATAGCTGTCTTGCTATACTATATGAACTGACTCAATCTGATTATTTGTTATCTAGCAAACCCTTTTCAGAATAATGTTCTGGATCCTGGTCGAGTGGTTGGCCTGTATTTCTCACTGATGCAAGAAAGGGTTTTGTACATTAGGTGACAAGTTGGATGTATTATCATCAAGGAGTAGTTACAAGATTTGGAGAGTCTTACTGCCCACAGCATCTAGCTTGAACAGCCTGGATTCCTGATAGATTCCTGATTGCCTCATGTGTAGTATATGACAAATTATAGTAGAGGTCAAGCAGATCATGGTCTCATGGATAAGCTCCAAAAGGTCAGGTTCAATTATACAGCACATGTTCTTCTTTGTGCATTACTTGCAATAAATCACCTGTAGAATCTGAAGCATAAAGAGTCAATAACTCAGGTTCTCTGGCGAGCTGAATAGCAATCATTAGTTGTGGCTATGCCAGAGGTCTCATGAGGGCAAAATAAACCTCATGCCCTTTTGGGTCCTACCTAAGCTAGGCACATTTCAGCAGACAATCCACATGGTGTACCACAGCTGTGGGATCCAATAGCAGTGAGTAACACTTTGCTGTGTCGTTCTTAACAAGGCATGCAAACTACAATCATATTTCTGCATACCTTTACCGTATTAGTTATTACTAGTACAGTAAAGGCAGGGTCATATCATACCTGCCCAAATCCACTTACCAAATTTATGTACTGCTCACTGGGTCAGATAGATTCACTATCTGCATTGCTCCCCATGGCGGCATGGCAGATCCTGAGCACACAGACAGTCAACGAAATCACATTCAAAACTGAGTCCTTGAACAGTGTGAAGTGCAGAATAAGTGACTTCACAAACTCCAATACAGCCCTTGTAGCACCTATGATAAGATTGCCCCATGAGTTACTTCATATCTAGTAGTTATATGCAGGGATGCTGGAGTTACTGAGCAGATTGGAGATGCTGATACAAGATGCAGTGCTCTACATACTTCCATGCTGTGAACAAGCTTTCTGGTACATGGGAGGGAAATATTGCAAGACAATAGGTGTTGCGGTGAATGATTCGCTGATACACTACTAGCATCTGGCAGTCCTGATCAGTTGGTTGTGATTACGAGATAGTAGAAATTTAAACTCTTGGATGATGGTTTCCTTTTTACTTAGCCACTTGAGACTAACTAGTCTGTCATGATAGACCACTATCTGCAATGTCAACTTTTTCAGGTCAAGTTCTGTATCTAATCTATTTCATCCAATGCCCACGAGTTCTGGTACACGTTACTAGTAGAGTTTGTTAGATGTACCAGATCTGTACCTGCCCATCTTTCGGCTTCTGTTAATAGTTCTGCATACTCCATGGTCTGTATTGTAATATTCCGTGTGTATTTTGTGGGTCCTCAGAGTTGTAGTCAGTAGTTTGTCAGTGTCCTTGGTGAGCTGTCATGTTCATTTGGTTGTGATAGAGATATGGATTTTCTTGACTCTATCATGTTGCCTCTGGGGTCTTGTTGACGTCCTGTAACAACCCTTCATGAATAGTATTACAGGTAGACAAAAAAGACTACCCTCGTATCAGAGGTATGTACCTACCGGGTAGTATTGGTTGGGTAGACACTAGTCTACTCCGCCAAGGTATGGGTAGTCAAATACCTTTGCTAGATATGGACCACCTTACTAGAAAGTACCTGAGTACTCAGTATAGAGGGTAGTTAGCTAGTTGATTAGGGTAATACTTGTAGATGAATGGTGAAGTTATCCCGTTTTCTCAGTGGTACTTCCGGGTAGAGTTATCCTACTTAGTAGTGTAACTTGGGCTGCGATTATCCTTCATTTAGTCCAAAGTGACCCCACCCTATAGGTAACTTGTTACGTAGGACTTCATCGGATAATCTCACAATGTTTGTCATAGGTAATAACTTAGGAGGTTCCAAACCCCCTGTGTTACAGAGGCCTCCCAAAGTAGTATATGAGTAACGAACATTCAATAACTTGAAGGTGTTGTTCTGAACACATCCCTCCAGCCCCCTTGCAAGTCCTAGGTATCATGTACTCCACCCTATAGAGTTGTCCATTCTCGAGTAAGTGAGAGGCAATAAAGCTACTCCTGTATTACTATATATGTTCTGGCTAAACTACTGACTACAAGCTGTCTACTGTATATATAAGGGGAACATGGGTAAGCAGGGAGATTTAGATTGACAGGTCATATCATGTCTATCAGATCCTCACCCCTCAGAAGTCCATTGGGACTACTGTGAATAGGTCAGAGGTCCACTGCAGGTGTGAGAAAGAGCCTGCGGAGGTTCCTCTTGAAATCTAAACCGTGGCATGAACAGAGCATAGATCTGATGCAAGTCATCTTCTCTGGTACCACTCTCGCGCTCTTGTAGTAACCAGAACCTATGTCATCTGTCTGTAATTGTCATTGAGGGATGTAAGGTGAACACTAGTACATGAGTCTTGTCACGATAAGATCTGTCTTCAGAAAGGTTCGTCATGGGTAGTGCCAATTGGTATTCAACCTACGAAGAGGGTTGTCAGATGAGCTCATGGTCTACTATCTGGGTATGACAGAATTGTGTAGTATCGTAAAGATGTTAATTGAGCGGTAATTGCTTGAAAAAAGGCATAATACCTATGGGCAGTGAGTTTCTTACTTTGTCTGACCTCTGGCTGACATGGTAGTTTGCCACTAGTATGTTCATGATGTGAAGAGCCTTTACTGCTCCAGTTGCATTGGAGATACAGCATGTAAAGTTTTAGCTTCCTAGAGGTTGAAGGACCACAGAGCAGTCAGGTGAGCGAAGAGGAGATATTTAGTCTACGGCAGCTAGAGGTGACCCAGCCAGCCCATAGGAGATGGGTGCTCACTGGTGCTAGGTAGTAATGGAAAGTAACGGGCACTATATTGAAATCTACTGAAGTATATACGAGTTCTCTTCTCTCCTAGCAATCAACTACCTCACAAGTAAGAAAATTATTAATCAACATCATAGGCTTAATGATTTTGACTTTAACTGGTTTGTTTTCTTATCTCAACTTTGGTTGAGATCTTATATCATTTTATATATCTTGAAGACTTCTATGTAGTTGGACTATTGCGATACCTCTTTCCCCCGAGAGCTCCCATTACACATCCAATTTGATTGCCTACTCGGTGATTGGTTAACTGTGTACATCAGTTTGAGATGCCGGCTGCATGTTGGAACATATTCGTAAACATCAGGCAAGCTAGGATCTAGAGTTTATATTGAGCAAATTTCGTGTCTGCTAATGATCATTTGTGTGTGCCGTTTTCTGGTGTTTCATACCACATATTGGGTCTTATACATTAGGACTTGAGGTTGCAGTTAGGGTTCGCCAAATCACGGGATGCTACTTGGGATTGAATCTACAGATTTCACTGCAACACAATTGCTAAGTATTGAACTCTATGTTTACAATCCAGCATTTACTAAATTATGAAGGAATCTGAGATTCTAGCATGAAATAATCAGATATACACGTAGCATTTCGTAGGAACAAGGGATAGGAATGTTAGATATTAACGGTATAGGATTCAACTTGGATATTGAGTTTGTGATTTATTAGTCTATGTTCTTAAATGTTGGGGGTTGGGCTCATGACTCCTGCCAGTTTCCCCGAATGATAGAATCACTAAGGAAAAAGAGGTAGCAAGATCTAGCTATAACTAATATCTGTTAACAAGACAATTCTTAGCAAGAGATGGACTAGATAGAGACAGGATTGGGAATATCTAAACCTATCTCCGGATGTCGAATCGACACATCCAAATAGCGTGAAGATTGTATTTAAGTAATAACCCTTAGCCTGTTCACAAACCATGATAGCTGACGCCATCCCAGTACATGATGTCAAATGCAACTAGACTCTGGTACGTTAAATCCTCATTTAAAGTGCTAACGTAAGAGGTGTTTTACCTAGTATTACTCCTGGACAATCATATACTAGTCTAAGTTCTAAGCACCAGAGTTCGAACAAGGTACAATAGGAATAACAGAGGCTGATGCGAGATTGTTCAACGGTATTATTCCTATGGTATCATCTACTATCTAATGGAATCCCTTGTGAAAGGCCATGACAACCAAATTCCTGACAAAAAAACAAACTGACATTGCCAATACGCAAGAAAAATGAAACGGTAAAAAAGCAAAGGTAAAATTTCCACGCGGAAAAAAACAAGTGGAGAAAGAAAAAACCAAAGTGTCGGAATTGCGGTCTGTAGCGCCAATGCATATTGCAGTAGAGCAGTTATTGGCAAACTAGTGTCTCTTCGCTCCTGCAAAATATGAAAATTGTGGTACCTAGTACCAACAATACAATGATCAGAGGACCAGGGGGGGAGGTTGTTTGGGCCATCGGATTAGTAGCCACATAAGTAAGAAGAGCTGATGGCAGAACAAGGGAAGCAACTTGCGAGAACGTCATTGCAGGCAGCGCAACATCAGGAGTAGGCAGAGCCAGGATATCCAATACAGCAATCAATGTCATAGGAGTAATTAGTGTTATCAGGAATAGAGCAAGAGATCGAGCCATCAGAAGCCGGTAGGACAGAGCAACAGACAAATCAAGGGAAAAGACAGTGTATGAAGCAACAGACCCAACAAGTAGTGTCACACAGGATAAGGCAACAGACCCAGCAATTGTTATCACCGGAGAGTGAGGCCCAGACCCAGCGAGTGCATGGGCAGGAAATAGAGCAATAGACTCAGCAATCTGGGAGTAGGCAGAAGGAGGAATACTCATCATACTGAGAGTTATTAGAACTGCAAAGACAGGTGCAGAAACCTGGATTGCAAAGTAGCAGAAGACAACAGAATTGAGTGGGCAGCAGCATTAAAACAATTGTCAGTAGGAGGACTGTTTTGTATATTATCATATCCACGATGGGGTATAGCCAAGGCTCTACAGCTGGTGAGGTAATTCACCATCCAAGGATTTTCCTGGAGTGACTCCGAGAATGATCAGTCTGTCTCACACTGGGAAAGCTGTTAGCACTTGTGGTCATCCCATGCGATGAGACTGGTGGTTGGGCGCTGCCTAGTTGGGTCAGAGATGCCAGGTTCCTTTACCTATATGTGTAATTTGTCATCCTGTTTAGTTCACTAAAACCAAATCAAAATTGTCTTGCAGGACTTACCTTTTGATGGGCAGAGTAACTGGCAGAAACAAGATGAATAGTGGTGCTGGGCCAGGCTGAGCACGTCACATCTGGATCAACATATGATATGTGTAACTGCTATACAAACGATGTGGTAAATGCAGGGTTAATGGGCTTTGTTCTATACTGAAGGTGGCAACTAGTAAATCAAATCCTGGAGGCATTAACCAAGGTTGTTGAAGAGACCTCCTACTGTATCACAATTACTGAAGCCTCAGAGATGTTTGGTAGATCTTAAAGTAAAGATTCTCAAAGCGAAATGAAGAAAGTAACTGTTCAACCAAGTATATTGAAAACAGTATCTGTTGAAGTCTGCTTCCTCTTAAACATTCGAAGAATAGCATCCTTCAAATACACTTATCAGGCTACCTTAAACCTTGTAATACAAAGCCTATAAGGCTCCAAATTGGTAGCCATAAAACATATTATAAAACATATAGAGTATCAAACCGATACTGGAAATCAAACATAAAACATATAAAGTATCAAACCGATACTTGAAACCAAACGCAAAATATATAGAGTATGAAACCTGATACCTAACGCTGTAACCAGTAACCAGTACCAGTTATAATATGAGTAATTAGTTGCTGAGTTTAGCCCATCTTAACTAAAGTTCAATTTGGTCTGAGGACTTAGCCGTTGATCAGGGGGTGATAGGTGACAATAAGTCAGGCTACAGGATAGATTCTGGATTGATTGATGGCATTTGGCTCTTTCCCCATCACTCATAGCACCCTAGGCCATAGGACATCGAAGTAAACAAGGTTTGTTAGTGACGGTTAGTTGTGAATAATTCTATAAAAGTAACCTCTGTATTTTCGCTAGTTGCATTTGAGACTTGGTAGGCACAATGGCCTTTTTGTACGTTTTTTGGAGGGGGGGAGGGGGTTGCACAACAGGCAGGACAGGGAGAATATTGACGTATATTACATGAGTCAGAAGACTGTAGGTAGTTGGGGAGAAAATGGGATATGGGCGAGAATGCAGAAAGACTTTGGAACTGAGTTAGTTGAGAAGGTAGAAGGACAGGAGAACTTGCAGGGGAGAGACATAGTCAAGAGCCAGGAAAATGTTAGTGTCATGGGTGTAACATGGCTGAAAGATGTTAGAATTAGGGGCACAAGAAGGTGGAAAGACATGAGAATTAGGAGAGGTAAACAGGGGTAAAAATATAGAAATGATAGTGTTAGAGGCCACAAGAAGGGAGAAAGTTATTTCATTCATAGGGGGTGAGAAGGTAGAAAGCAGGAGAAATAATCGTGTTGGGAAGAGGCAAAGAGAAAGTTGGTAAGAGAGGGAGAAAAGGGAGGAGATGTGTGTCACGTGTGACACAGGTGGAAGGCAAGCAGGACAAGGGGAGGTAAGGAAGAGATGACAGCCATGGCCAGAGGAAAGCTGTCTGTATGAGACATAGGAAAATCTGAGACAAAGTGCACAAACTCAGAGTAAGATAACTGTAAGCAAACTCGCAGTTTTCTGAAGAGCCAATACCCCACTGCAGCCTCGTTATGGGGCCCACATATCATTAGTAAGATTTCGATAGTTACGTACACCAACAAGGATATCACATCAAGATGTCCACTTCAAAACATCATATATGTCGCTGCCATCGGTCTGACAGCGTGCTATTGGCAGGATATATGGAGGTGATCTTTGGTATTATCCAGGAAGTGGGATAGGAGAATTCTGTTGCAGGTGCATTGCGATAGTTGGATTCAAGGTTAGGCTGGCCAGATTATAGGCTAAAGGTGACGGAATGTTTTCTGCAGAATACTACAAGAGGATGTCACAGTAGCCGAGGCTATTAAGGACATACTAAATCTACCCATACCATTTGGAGATTAGTTGTAGGTTGGTTGGTCCTAGAAATGAGACCCATCTATGAACGCAGGAAGACTAGGCTGATGCATGCACAGACAGGAAGACTTAGATAAGTCGAAGACCCTTGAGATGTAGACATGTCAGATATAAACTTGCAATTGGTACTTTGTAGTCGAGCATGAAACTGATCACTTCAAGACTAAAGACACTACAGGAATGATAGACTTTAAGAGTAAAGTAATATAATAGTATATGTAGATACCTAAGGTGAAGACTGCTGTTTAGGATAACAAATAGTTTAGTCATCTCGATGGAGGAATATAATTCTGTAACTGTAAATGAGTGTGAGAAGTTTCTGCATCGAATTCTGCTCGCACTTAAAAGATTCTGGACATTTACGTATTAAAACCAAAGTAGTACTTTGAAGGCATAGTAGTTAAATGTAGTCCGCAACTATTCAGATACGAGATATCAATATCAAAGTACCTCCAGAGTTTTACAAACATCATTAGACAATGAAGAAGAGGTCTTATCAATGGAAAATTATTTACCCTATATATCTTTGCCTTACCTATTGTTTGAGATAAGCCTTCCTTAACAGATTATCCAATCAAAGATATTCACCTGCATTTCTGAGCTATACTACAGTTTAGTGAGTATCTAACAGTATGTTAATAGTTCTCCGCTTACTAAGGCTCACTACATAAACTAGAAGTTCCCTTCAAACTCCAGCCTCAGCTCTTACTTCAATTATATTTTCGTAACACCTAACTGTCCCATTTACATTGCCACATTTGTAGAAATATTTGATACACAGCCATCCAAAATCGAATACATTGATACCTCAGAACCCTCGTTATTCCCAATACCTTTTAGGATCCCCTCGAGTAATTATTTCAATTGCATGTATCATACCCACTACAGTCTGAACTTCATGTAGAGTTCAACCAACTCAGAAGACCTCGTCCGGTCAAGTATCCTGTACTCTAAAATAGACAGTTAGGCATCCTTTGCCAGTAACAATGTGTACCCTTGGCCTGAGCCTACGGAACCTATATATGTACTACAAGTATGTTCTGAACCTTCAGAAAAGAGAAATTCAGGTTGTAAATTCAGAATTTGATCGTTCCAACTTTTCTACACGATCTTCAAAACAATATTTGTTGTACTATCCACCATTCATCAAATTCCTCAACCCTTTTAAATGAGTATTGGAATGTTAGGCCAATGTACCAGACTGAGTACCCATTAGTACAACCATAGGATTAAAAAAAAAATACGCTCAAATACTTTAAGAGCATGCTATAAGTACTGTAATATCTGAAAGGACTGAAACAGTTCATAAAAGGAAAACATATAGATACTAGGCCAGATAAGTGTGAAGAAGAAAGTTCAAGCCAGTTTACCCATGTATCCTCTATGAGCGATACCCCTTAGTTCAGTCAATCTCCATTTCTTCCTGCAGTATTTCAAATACCAACAGACATTCTCAAAGGACCACAAACATCTAGTATATCTAGTATGCACTGTATATCAAAATCAGGAACCCCTAAACTTTCTGGCGAGCGCAATGCTAACTTAAATGATTTGGCCAGATACTTAGGGATAACTCTCACATGAATCCAGCAGGACATTGATACCTTCATAGACTTAGCCAATGTCACCTTTCATACTCATACTAGTGCAACTCTAGAAAATGTGATAAAGTTAGTAGAAATACAACGTAAGTTGGAACAACGGCAGGACCTCTACAACAATGAGGTAGCAATCTAATAAATACAGTTAACCACCATGGAATTAGAGGTAAAAGAGATACTGGCAGCTATAATCTGTGACGTGGTGCCAAAATTGGCCACGCGAGATTAGTGGTGACAGGCCCATCAAAGTGTAACTACCGAGTTACATGGCAGTCAAGGTCAGCAAGAACAGGAAGCCCTAGCTTGATGTCAGATGCTGAAAAAATTGGTTTCTGAACTCTGTAGTGCATTCAATCTCTTTCAAGATCAAATAGGGGATCGTGATAAGGACTTTACAGCTTTGTTACAAGACATACATGAAGTCCTAAATGATAAATAAAATAATATACATGCTCTGCAGGAGAACCAGGCCTAAAATAGCCCAAGATATCTGAGAGTCCATTAGGACTATCGTAAAGGCTATAAATGAATGACTGGACTTGACAAAGAAAGCAAAAGAGTCAGCCCAAACATTACTACATTCGGTCCCAAATGAAGTAAATGATGAAGAATGCTCCTCTCCGCCACCAAGGAGAGAAAAGGGAAAAAGGAAGGAAGCAACTAATACAACACTCCTAGGGGTACAAGGAGGTAAGCCAAATTATCCGGATAACTATGATAACAATGATGATAAGAAAAGTGGAAGGAGCAGAGGCCATCCTAGCAGTAGAAAATAAGGACAGAGATCAGATTAATCTGGTATGGCAGAAATACTTGTACACACAATGGCTTAAAATATTAAGCAACAATCCCAATGACCACTAATGTTTGAAGCCAAATCCACCAAAGACATCTATGTCGAGGTTATAAAGTCTACCAACTATTTCGAAAGAAACCTGCGGATCTGGAAAATTGTCCCAGAATGAGTTATCTACATCCTCAATTATTCAAAAGGGGATATAGTCCTCTCCTATTACATCTCGTATAGGAAGAGTATAGATGGACTTCATGGGATAACACAAAAGCCAGAACTGGCTACTAGAACAAGATTTGAATATGAGATGAGCAAAGGCTTTATCCCCATTGAAGCAGAAAGACTAGGACTGTGAGACATGAAGTTAGTCAAGTATGAAGGCAATATTGAGCTGTTTTTGACCTTTAGGCACACCCTCAATATCAGAGCACACATGACAGAATAATCTGAGATAGAGGAAGTGGAAAGCAAACTGTCTGGACAAATAATCCCACAGTTGTCAGCTATGCATTTTGATATTGATCAAGAATGGAAAGACACATTAAGGATAGTGGGATGCTCAGAGGAAGGGCTACTCGCGAGGAAAAAGCTGCAAGGAGATCAATCACCCAAATCGAGAAACTTCCGTGAAATCAAAAGTGGAGACCAGCGAGAATGTAAATGAGAAGGCCAAAGGTCGAACAAACTTTACGTTACATGAGGTAGAGCCGTACTCCAAAAATGAAAACATGAAGGTTATCTAGAAAAGCCCAAGAAGAAATTAGGAAGAGTTGTATAAACAACCTATATGAACTTTGACCAAGCTCATACAGGTATCCTATAAAGTGTTATTGATACACGACGATAGGAGACGAATTGCACAAGATGTGGAAAGAAAAACAACACCTACCAGACGAGTTGGGGAGATTTTAATATATAAGCAGCAACAGTTAGTTCCATACCTATAAAAATCGGAATTCGACATGCAAGATTGATTATCATAAAGCCTATATTAGCACAAAGCATCGCTAGCATCCAGCAACTAGCCTGAGCTAATAGGATCCGGGAACTGGCAGACAACGAAGACCTGTCTAAAGTCAGTTGAGAAGAACCAATGATAGTGGCATTTGGGTAGTCAGTGTCGTTGTGGAACTTCAATCAAAATAGAAATCACTATTGAGTGAAGTGTAATAGGTACTGGCCACGACAGGGATCGGGTAGTCTGTGTGCAACTACAGGAGCCAAAACACGAAATCATGAAAGCGGTGCAAAGCAATACTCTCTTTTCAAGATCAATGCAAGTAGGCTCCCAGTGAAGGGACCCTACAAGAGACCTGAGAGCTTGAACATACAGAATCAATATATGAAAGGTCTAAACCAAAAGAGTGGATAGTCAACATATGCACATGACGTGGGAGTTAACAGTGTGGAATTCCTGGAGTCACCTGGTGGCGCCCCACTACTTATGTAAAAGCAAGTTACAATAGCAGAGAAGGAGGGACATGGCAATGCAAGAATTACCAGAAAACAATACGGGTAGAAGGTTAACAAATGCAGGCCATTCCACCTACCATACGAGTTCGAGTCATATTATCCATGTATTCTGTCTTGAATTCTGGCCAGAGTGTAGAGTAGGAATGTACTGCTTTAGTGTGCAGAGCCCTTCTGAAGTAGCAGGATGGATGAAGTGAGACCCTAAGGGAAAAGATCGGTGAAAATGGGTGCCTCCAACTAGTGAAGTAAAATAGCGAATAACCACCCAAAAGTCTCCTGTGAGTCTATGTCTGGCATGTCAGGAGAAGACATCCAGCCTGAGAACTGGTTGTATACAATAGTGTATCAGTAAAATACTACCCAGTATGTAGACCAAGATTGTTAAAGCTCGTAATTACTAATTTAGCTGTGGAGACCTCAGTGGTCAAAAATACACAAGTGTAGTAACAAACATCTTGTGACTTATACCCAACACCAATGATGCCTAAACGAAAGAATTCAGAAAAGCTAATCCACACTAAACGCATGGAATTAGGCACCCTAAAATGAAGACAATACCACTATCTGGAGGGGATCGCTTATGTCCACATACATGATAAGCGCTTCAAAGTTATGGTGCTATTGGACTCAGAATCTGACTTGTTCTTTATAAATAATGACTTAGTTGAAGACCTTGATATTACTATAATCAACTGCACCAATACAGTTGATATCCGCGGATTTGATCACTCATTGGTAGCCTTGGGAAGAATGCATTACACTTTCTCTATAAATATGGAAATTGAAAAGAACCGATACTTTTCTGAAGTATCATGTGAAGTGGCTAAAGTAGGTTATTAAGGAATGATAATTGTTTTTGATTGGTAGCATCATGAACACCCAGTATCTCACATAGGAGAGGGTGAAAATTGGGGCTTAGTCACAAAAAGCTGTAAGAAGTATGTGGAAGCGAATGAAGGAATAGTGAATACATTCGAATACGATGAGACAGTCACTTGGGACCCCAATGCTTACCATATTTGATGTATCAGAAAAATAGAAACAACAGTGGAACTCGCAATGTTAGTATAGGATGACTGGCATTACAAACATCCATTTGAAGCCCTGGTAGCCAAAGAATTAGCCTCATGAGAAAAAAACCTTTGACCATGAGGTTAAATTGGTCCTAGGATTGACTCCCTCTTAAGGAATGATATATCTGCGATTTAAGCAACCACTTAATACTTTGTATGTATACTTAGGAACTATAATTTAACTGATTAAAATTACCAAGAGTCAATCGCCTGCTGGAGCACCTATACCATCCATCCTCAAACTTGATGGAAGACTACATCTAGTGGTGGATTATCAAAATCTAAATAAGATTACTATCTTCAACAAACATCCATTTCCGTTAATATCCAAACTTCGAAACCAAGTCGCTGGTACCCTGATCTTCATCAAGTTAGCCCTTGAAGATAACTACTACGTGATTGGGATTGAGGATGTACATTAATAGAAAACTGCATTCAAGATGAGATAGGGATGCTACAAATTTAAGGTCATGCCAATCTGATTGGTCAAGGCTCCAGCAACCTTCCAAGATATGAGAAACCAAGTACTAAAAGAGTAATGAGATGTTGGAGTCGGATGTTACCTTGACGACATTCTCATAAACAAAACGGATGTGAAGGGACATATCTACACAGTCAAAAATGTCCCGCAACGTCTATTAGAATTCAAATTAGCAGTATCACCAAAAAATAAATCTTCCATACCAAAGAGTTACAGTTCTTAGGCTACACTGTGACTGTTAACGGGTTGTTTATAAGCACCTGCAAGGTGGAATCCATAATAGTTTGGAAACCTTCCAAGGCGGTTGCAGATGTGCAAGTCTTTAATGGATATGTACACTTCTACAGACCATTTATTAAAAACTCTTCCACAATTTGCAACCCAGTAACTGAAACATTATAAGGAAATCCAAAGAATGTTAAATGGGGAGTGGAGCAGAATGCAGTATTTGAAGAGCTAAAACATCACTTCACAATAGCATTCATTCTCTACTATTTCTTCCAAGAGCGAGAAAAAGTGCTAGAAACTGACAAGAGCAATATCATACTCCATTGTACGCTTTCTCAATAGTTAGAGAACAAACTACATCCAGTTGCATTCCATTCATGAAAGTTGAATTCGGCTGAATACAACTACGAGATTCAAAATAAGAAACTACTCATGATTCTGGAGGTGTTCAAATAATATGGTCACTACTTGATCGTAATGGAAAAACTGATTACAGTCTTTACTAACCATCAGAACCTACAACGTATTCTCACCTCAATAGTCTGGAGTTGCAGTGAGACTAGGTAAGCTCAAAAATTGATAGAATATAATTGTAGTATTACATACCGACCAGGTATAAGGAGTGGGAAGCCTGATAGATTAAGCAGATAGCTGGAGTACTGTCCTGAGGAGAGAGCTACACATTGCGAATAGAAAACTTTACAACCTGCAAGGTTCATAGTTTCATTAATCAGAAAATCTGGTGACAGAGGAGAAGACTAAAATGGAGATAAAGATTTAGACATAAAACCTCACAGAGGAGGAAAGGAATCCATAATCAGTGTTAAAATACTGAGCAAGATGGCATATCTGCCAATAAATGGCTCAAGCATAGCAGTAGGTCATAGCCTATCTGCCATAGAAGATTAGATTGTCTCAAAGTAGTGACAAGCACTAATAAGAATGGTACTAGAAGTAGGGCTACCTGAAAGATCTTGTGGAAGAGTTACTGCAAGAAGCGGACTAGCGGTTCAAAATGGGATCTGCACCAGTATGAGAGTAATCAACTCAGATTACACTAGAGAACTCAAGCCCCTGCTATACAACTACAAAAATCTAGATTGTCAGTTAAAAATAGTTGACCACATAGTCCACATAGTGGTACAAAATATTGGGACCTCAAACATGATAGAGTTAGACGATTTAGAAGAAACTGTATAAGGAATAGCAGGATTTAGAAGTACTAATATAGCAACAAGAGCCTTGATTATTAAAGAACAGGATTCTAGTATCAGTTACATACAGGCATCTGCCAAAGACAATGATCACTGGTGCAATATCTCGGAAGTACAAGAAAAGGGTCTCATATCAAATGCCATCCTCCTACAGAAAGGTCTGAAGCAGTTCGACCCGGAATTCTTAAGCAAAATACTGGAATCTGTCAGAACAGATGCAGGTAAGAGGCAAGAAAGGAAAGACTATATTAAGTTACGAGATGAGGGGAAACATTTCCTCAAGGATTAAACCGTAAATCATGATCTACTATACCGTAAGTAAACGCTGTTCATTTCAGATCACCAGATACTATATACCAAGATCGGGGAAGGATGTTAAGATACTAAAATTACAGGACCTATTGGACTGGAGAAAACCTTGGAAATGATGATATGAGACTTCTACTACAAAGTACTCACAAATTAAGTCAATAACTATAGACGATTCTATGATAAATACCAATATATGAAATCGCTTAGACTTACTAAGCATAGATTGTTGCAATCATTGCAAATACCCTACACAGCAAGGGCATCCATCTCAGTGGACTTTATCAGATAACTGCTAGAGTCGTGGGAATACAGTCAGATTAGGGTACTACTTGATTGCTTCAGAAAAATGGCACACTTTATCGGACTACAAACATCGGCAACTGCTAAAGATGTTACAAAGACATTCGCAACAGATGTCTACACACTACACTGCCTGCCACCAGAAATAATCTGAAACATGGACATAAAGTTCTCTGGAGAATTCTGGAAATACCTTTGCAAGGCTTTGGAAATTTAGTAAAGAATGTCAATAGCATACTACCCTCAAACTGATAGACAAACAGAATATACTAACCAAGTGCTAAAAGGTTACATGCAAAGTTTTATCAACTATGATCAGGATACCCAGTATCAGTTATTACCATTAGCTGAATATGCCTACAATAATTATACTGGAAATACCCATGAGATATTACCATTCTATGCCAACTACGGATTCCATCCACAAACTGAGTAGATGAAGGAGCAGGAAACTGAAAATCCATGGTCCATATTATACGCGAACTGGATTAAGATGATATATTAACAAGCTGCATGATTATTGCAAAAGACATTACAAAGAATGGTGAAATACTACGATCAGAATGCATAACAGCAACTAGACTTCAAAGTCAGGGACAAACTAAGACTAAATACAAAAAATATCAGCACCCAATGAAAATCAATAAATGTTAAACTATAAGCTTTATGGTCCTTTTAGAATCTTGGAGAAATGAGGATCACAAGCCTTCAAGCTAATCATATCAAATCAATAGAACATGTGTCCTGTATTCTATATCGCATTACTGGAACCCTATAGCCAATCAGTTCATGACGATTTTCAGCAGCACCCTAGGGAACTGGAGGACATTGATAGCAATCTACATGAAGAGGTTGAAAAAATATTATGAAATAAGATCTACTCTTACTGAAAACTGTTAGGCGGCCACTATCAAGAAAAGCGAGAACTGTGGTACTTCATCAAATGGCAACAGTGTTCAGAAAATACAAACCTACGAGAGCCAGCAACCAGTTTGGAAAATGCGTAGGAAGATGTACAAAGTTTTGGTAGCAAAAATGCAGACATGCTCAGAAGGACAACAATAGGATAGTGAGAAAAGTTTTTTCCTACTGTAGACTAGTACATGTGGAAGGGTTTTCACCCTAACCATAATAAGTCTTAAACTGGATATAACAGTTATTAAGGCATTCAAGGGGACACCTGGTAGAAGGCGGCTCATATTAGGCATATGTAAATCTGAGACAAAGTGTACAGACTCAAAGTAGGATAACTGTATACAGACCCTCGATTTTTGGGAGAGCCAATAGCCTCTTCTGAACTCTTTATTGGGCGTGCCTGTCATTAGCGAGATTTTGATAATTACGTTTTATAACTAACATATCACATCTATAATACCCATATCATAATACTAAATACATCTCCACCATCTGTCTTACCACAGGCTATTCCCAAGATATATGAGAGGGGACCTTTGTCAACATCTGTGAAGTGGAATTGAAGGGTTCTGTCACAGGTACATTTAGATAGTAGGCTTCAATGCCAGGCTTCATAAATTAAAGGACAAAGGTGACAGGACGTCTCATGTGAAATACTACTAGAAGATATCACTGTAGCAGAAGCTATTAAAGATATACCGAATTCACCCACACCCTTCTGAGATTAGCTCCAAGTAGATAGGTGCAAGTAATAGTACCCCACAATAGAGGCGAGGGGACTAAGAGGAAGCACCCCCAGACTGGAAAACCAAGATAAGTGGAAGAACCTGGAGAGGTTCACACATCGGACTTAGACTTGCGATTGGCATTATGTCCTCTGGTGTGAAACTGATCACTGCATCACTGCCAAGACTACAAGAATTAGAGTCAAAAAGATAATACTTTTTTTTTTTGCTTTTTTATATTTATTTTTATTTCATATATTACTTGTTAGGTTCAAGAACATGCGGGAACTACGAAAGTGCTCCAATTCCTCAGCGCCAGGCCTAAACGGTATACCATATGGGTCTGGAAAAAGATTCACCACGCGAACAAAGAGCTACTTCCTAAGTTACGTACCCCACTTCTGCTCCACGGCTACCACCCAGTTTCAATGTGTAGGGGGAACCGTATTGTGCTCGACAAACCTGCAAAATCAGACTATAAATCAGCGGCTTCCTTCTGTATCATATTTCTGTTGGAAACTGTTTCCAAAATCATCGACAGGATTCTAGCAACTATACTTGCCGGCGTGGCCCATACCATGGGCCTCCTCCATCCACAGCAATGTGGATTACTAAGCAGTCTCGGCTGCTTCAATGCTCTCTCTACCTTGACCGATGAAGTATGCCTCCTGCAAGCGGCCAAACTAAGGGTCTCTACACTGTTGCTAGACATTAAAGGAGGCTTTGACAATGTTGATTCGAACCAACTGTCCCACCTTCTAAGGTCGAAGGGCTCTCCAGCTTATATGGTCTCGAGGATCAGCTCCTTTCAGACTAGCCGCAAGTGCCGGCTAGTTTTTCAAGGAGCTCCAGGGACCTTCTGTCTCATCTCAGTGGGGACCCCTCAGGGGTCACCAATCTCTCCATTACTCTTTGTGATCTATGTGACTGGCCTTTATCCCACTATTCAGAGGGGTTTGGTGGTCTCCTATGTTGATGACATCACTATCACAGTTGCTTCTGCATCTTATCATTCGAATATTCAGTCTTTGCAAAGTCTATTTGTTGGAATGCAGCACCTAGGTTCTCGGCTTGGAATCCAATTCTCCGTACTCAAGGAAGAACTTATACACTGGCGAACCCCGAAAGACCGGGCTCCAGTCTCATCCTCTCCTATCTCAATAAACAATATGCTGTTTCATCCGGGCTCATGCATCCAGTAGCTTGGCTACTGGCTGACCCCATCTCTCAGTTCGACAATCCACTTTGAAAAAAGGCTCGCTATGGCTAAGAGTGCCTTTGCCAATATCCGAAGGCTCAGTGAAGCTGTAAGAGGCCTTTCATCATGGTGTAATAGGAAACTGGCTGTAGGTCTGCTGAGACCCATCCTGACTTACGGGGCTGACTGGTTTGTCCACAACCAAACATCTCTACAGAAAATGGAAGTCCTATAGAACAAGGTTCTATGGTAGATAACCAACTCCTTCTATACTACCCCTATCAGCTCGCTTAATTGTGAGGCTGCTCTCCCCCCTCTTGGACCATACCTCACTCAGAAAAGAAGGCTGGCAGCTACCAGGCTAGTCTGCTCCCCTCCATGGGTAAACCCTGCTCCAGCACACATCTCGGAGTCCATAAGAACCTGGGACAGCTACCGATCGGGCGACTCATATAGATCCCTGACAAGAGGCGTCCAAGGTCACTCGAGACCTGCAAGGGTGAATTGGGCACAAAAGCCTCACAGCAACGTTCTCCTACTAGACAACTTATGAAGATTGACACTGGATGGGTTAGACCCAATCGAGAAGCTCCCTCTTGCATCGCCCCTCTTGATAGCCCCAGCGGCATACCAGGAACCTGAAAGCACCTATGCGTCTCTCAGGGCTGCCGTGAGGGCCAAGTTGGTTCAGCTATGGCTGGCGGAAAATCCTCCTCCAGCGGACTATGCTTTTACACCCACCACTATAACTCACCCCTTTATGGGGCCTCTATGATTCATGTCTGGAAGAATTGACCAAATGCGGTCAGGCAAGAGCTATCTTGCTACCTACCGCTGCTGGCAGGATCCCGAGTCTGAAATACTATGCAGGTTCTGCGAGGAGGAGGACAAGTGCCTAATGCATACCATTCTTCACTGTTCGGCAAGGATCACCTAAAGGCTGTCCCACCTTTCAGGGATAGGCAATCTTGGTCCTGATACCCCGGTTTGGACCTCTGTCACCCTGATAAATGGATTGGCAAAATACATGTCTGCTACCCAAACTGGGTTCCCTCCTACCATACAATGGATGAGGCTAAGGTCGCCATCCCCTCTCGTATGATCAGGCTGAGTGGCCATATACTGTGTGCGCCTACACTCACGAAACTTGGGGTCTGATCTCAGCCCTGGTATGACTTAATGTGTTATTTGGTTTCTTTGGTTGGATAGTTGATGGGCAGAAGGGATTTTTAGCAATTTTATTTTTGGTTTGGCAGTACTGATTTTGTTTGACAATTGCAAAGGCAGTTGTTGAAGGAGCTATACTTAGTTGCTAGTCACCGTTTGCTGCGGAGGATATTATTTCCTGCTTGAGTGGAGAGTTTTCTGTTGCAACGTTTGAGTTTTTGCTTTTTCAGATCTTAAAGCGTTTGAGATTAAGGTTTTTTGTATGCCACAGCACGAGCTACACGCATGACTTTGTACCGTAACAATAATCATATGATAAAGAGAAAAAAAAAGAGAGAAAAAAGAAAAAAGAAAAAAAAGGTACAAGAACATGCTATCCTCCATCACCTGTACAGCCCTGTCTAATAAGTTCTCGTGCAGTCTGTAGCAACGGCTTTTTTGCCACATCACCCGAACATCTCTGCACAACCATGGCCCCACCACATACCTGAAGAGTACGCGAAGACAGAAACCGAGAAATTTATGCCCTATATAAACATACTGATATAGGGTATGATAAAACTTTTAAGTTGATGAACCTCCTCAAATCAACTGTTTCATCAGTGATTACAAGAGTCAAAATTCATAATGGCAACATCCATGATGCTCCCAGAGCTGGCAGACCCACCAAAATTACCAATGCCAAAAGGAAGGTGGTTCTTGATATTATTCATTCTGAGCCTCATTTAGCACTAAGGGATATTACGCAGAAGGCTAATGTTGGTCTTGGGAAAGATACTATAAACAAGATCTCTAGAGAAGCTGATTTTAAGCTTAAAATACATAGAAAAAAGCCATTTTGGAGGAAAGGACAGAAGGAGAAGAGAAAGGGGTTTGCAAGTATAAGAAGGAACTGGACAAGAGCTTGGAAGGGGGTGGTTTTTGTTGATGAAGCCACCATTGAATATGACCCAAATCCAGTAGGAAGAAAGGTCAGACTTAAACCAGGTGAAGAGCTGGAAGAAAAAAACTTAAAGCCCAGCTTTAAGTCAGGATGCACCAACATTGGGGCTCATGCTGCAATTATGCATGGAGGGAAGAACGAGTTAATTCTTATGAGGAAAAGGACTGAGGAGGAGAGGACTAGCAAAGGTGATAGACTTGGCCTCGATGCACACCAATATACAACTGAGATACACTAGCCATATCTTATCCCTTTCATAGAAGGCATAAACAGAGCTCCAGAAACCCTCTATATGGCTGTTGATAATGCATTATGGTATGCTGGGTTGGAAAACAAGAAATTGCAGGAGGAATGTGGATATAAAAGATTGCCTTGGCCTCCCAACTCACCAGATCTCAACCCAATTGAGAATGCCTGGGCACTTCTCTAAAGAGCCCTCAGAAAGCGATTCTCCAAGGAGCAAAGAAGTCCCCATAGTGCTGCTGAATTATTTCATGCAGCAAAGGAGGAGTGGGATCTGATTCCCCAGGAGATCTTGGATGGGTGGATTGAGAGGATGCCTGAGAGACTTCAGACTCTACTAGATGCAAATGGAGGTCATACAAAATGGTAGCATTATTAAATCGATATTTTCTATTTCTACTATCATGTATTTTTTAATTGAGCTCATATCTTTTTTCGGGGTCAACTTTACTGTTTGTTGTGGTGGTGCCATTGCCGGCTACCGTACGAGAACTTATTAGACAGGGCTGTACACCTCCAGTGATTGAAATTCATTTCCTAATCAGGAACTACTCAATACTGCGGAACTATCACCACTTTCCTCAACCTGCACCCCTACATCCTGGAGGGTGCAGGCTATCTACTCCTATCTCTCATTGTCTCCTGGCATTATCTGCACTGCTTTCTCTCCTAGGGTCTACCCCTTGGAGTCCCCATTTTGCTCTGTGGCATCTTACGATGTTGCCTCTTCACCATACCCCATTTTTGCCTGGCCCTTCGCTGGACATCAGCTACGGTCAGGATACCTTATTTCCTCTTAGCAGACAGCTGGGAATACAGTCTGAGGTACACGATCACGATGGGTCCCCCTAGTGCTCCTTCGGGAGTGTCTAGCTGGTTCCTCAACAAGCCACAGTTGATTTCGCCACTCTCTTCCACTCCTATAGTTGGGCCATGGCCTCTTCTTAGTTGGATCAGGAGACCTCCTAGTAGGACATGAATACGGTTACCAATAGCTCTGGCATTTGGGTCCCCCCTCCTACTCTACTTCTCTCCCAGGATCGGCTGGCACCCGACTGCTGCTACTCCTCCACCATGTGGGTGGCATCTGTTGTCCCTCTCCACCCTCGTGTCATGCTTGGGCTTTTGTACTATTCCCTGGCTGGTACCCTACTACTTTCTACACTAGTTCCAGCTTGCATCCTAATCAACTGCTCCCCAGCTGGCATCTTGATGCCACTATACCTTTTTATGGGACACCTGGGTCCCTGCTGCTGTTCGGCTGGCTCTATGATGGTATTGCTCTGCTTCCTTCATATTGACGGCCCACAGCCAAATGGGCACTTTGCCAGCCTCTCTCCATGGTGGCTATTAGTTGTGCTCATGCGTGCGGCGTCTGCCTGTAGAAGGCACATACTGGGACTTTGTGATGTTTGATTTTTGATTTTTCTTTTGTCTGTAGTTTACGTCATAGGTTTCTTTGAGCTTCTTGCTTTTCTCTAGTGTGGCTTCTCTTATTCTCTGGGTTTGCTCCTGATGTGGGGATGGGCTACTCTGGGGGCGAGATGTGTGGTTGCTTCCACACCAGAGGGAGTTGAGGTGATGGGTTTTTCCTAGGGGCGGGGAGGCACAGAGGTTTTTCTAGTATGCCATATCGTGAGATGCATGCGCGCGTTTGTACCTATTTAATCAAACAGCAAATGATATAAAAAACAAAAGTAAAAAAAAAGAAAAAAAGGTAGAAGAACATGCTATGCTCCGTGTCCGTTACAACCAAAGTCAAAGAAAAAACCACGCCTTGTTTTTTGCAGAGCCTTTTTCTCATTGGCTGAAAACCTTTTCTCACCCCCTCGCCTCTGCCCCGCTCCTGGGTTAGGAACCTTCTGTCACTTTCAATTGACCCTAGTGCTGCCACCTTCCCTGTCCGAAAGGGTAGGGGAAAGAAGAAGCCTAGCGACCCCAAGGAACCTACCACCCCACCTACTGGATCATGCTTGTCTGTGCTTACCACTGGAGAGGCAACCCTTTCTCCAATTTTTGCCCCTCCAAGCCCCTCCTCGCTTAAGCGACCACGCAGCAACACCACCTATACCAGCCTTCCCACCCTCCCTCATGAGGTGATTGCTGTTGCCCCTCCTGATGCAAGATGCTTTCAGGCTCTGTTTGTCAAGGTTGCCCTTGACTCTGGAATGGGGACCCTCGACCTACACCAGAGATGTTAGTGTTTCTCAAAAGCTAGACATAATTAAGAGCGACTACAAAGACAGTATGATGCCCTGAATCAGGCTGTTAGTGACCTCACGGCAGAGCTGGACTTAGTCCACTTCTTGGAACAGCAACCTGCCCCCACATCAGCAGCCACCCACACCCCCTAGCCTCAGATATCTATTTCCCACCCCCCTGCCCCACTTCCCACTTCCTCTTCACCCCCTATTCCTACTGTTGGTGCCCCTTCTTGGGCGACAGTGGTAAAGAAGGGAAAGAAGAAGAGTTCCCCCCCTGGAAGCCTGCTGCCAAGGCAGACTCCACCCAACCAACCCTCCCTCCACAGCCGAAGAAGGGCCTTACAATGAGAGAGTGGAGGTTGATCCTCAAGAGAGATTGATTCCCTCTCACACCTAGAGTCTTGGAGCTCAGAGACGCAATCAATCAGGCTCTCTCCTCCACCTATGTTCAGACTGTATCCCTTACTGGCAGCAATGTCACCCTAACCACTATGGACTCAGTGAAGGCTACCTCACTTAACAGCAAGGCATCTGCCTTCCTTCATCTGATCCCTGGTACTACCACTATCCATTTGGACATGCCTGCAACTCAGATCGTAGTGCATGGCCTCCCCACCTCTCAACCCCTAGCAGTCATAGCTGCTGAGCTCACCACATTCAACTCAGGCCTTGCGCTCACACAACAGCCCAGATGGGTCATCTCAGATGACTCGCGTATTTGGAAAGCTGCTTCTTCGATTGTCATCTCCATCACCGGCCCCATAGCACCTCTCTTTATCGACAGACGCCTGTCAGCTTTTTCCACTACATTTAGATCTGAGTGTTGGCTATGCTTCAACGCTTTCACCCAGTGTTCCAAATGCCAGTTATTCGATCACCATCACAACAAGTGCATCAACACTCCTGCCTGCCGCTGGTGTACTCTCTCACACTCCACTGGGAATCACTCCTGCCCCACAGATACCTGTCGTATCCGCGGCTATCCATGCAGTCACTCAACTCCTAGGTGTGTTAACTGTGATAGCCATCATGATTCACACTCTCCCATCTGCCACTCCTATCCCAAGCGACACTTAGGTGATTCTGAGTAGGAGGAGGAGGAGGTTGAGAAGGTTGGAACCTGATACCCTGCACCTGCTGGTGCCGTTTATCTCTTTACCCCTTTGGCTTGTACCCTGCTGCCCTTAACTTGTTTTAATTGCTTTGCTGTGTGTTGGTTTCATATCTCGGTTGCTGACCTGCCAATGCATAATGGTTTACCTTATACTTTCTTGATTTGCTTCAAGGTCCAATGCCTTTTGTAACCTTTACTTTATATTTACCGTGGCTGCGTGTTAACGGATGGCTGGGGGCCCTTTATTGGTTGTTGTTTTACTACTGACATCGCCAGACGGTTGATATTATCTTAATCCTTTGGGGAGCTATACTTGGTTGTTAGTCATCCTGTGGTGTGGTGGATATTATTTTCCTGCTTTGGTGGAGATCTACTAGCGATGTTTGATTTTTTGTTTTTTCATTTGTATATGTGCTTGGAATTAAGGTTTTTTGTATACCATAGCGCGAGCTGCATGCACGGTTTTGTACCTTAAACAATAATCATATGATAAAAAAAAAGAAGGAAAAAAAAGGAAAAAAAAAAAAGGTAGAAGAACATACATGCAGCGTAAGCTGTGGCAAAAAGAAAGCGTTAATTCCAAACAAACAAACAAAAGATACCATCAACTCCAATCTCCAAAAGTAACGAATTCGTCACAAGCACCTCAAATGGTGTCCTCTCAAATCAGTAAAGAAAACAACAAATTCTCCCAACATAAAAATCAAGAAAATTCATAAGTAGCATATATAAATCAAAGCAGAGCAACATAGGAGCACAGTCCCTCCTAGAGGGGTGAGAGCAGCTGAATTGGCAGTATGGAAGGAGGAAACCTGGTACCCGTGATACAGACAAAGTTGGCGAGGCCAATAATAGTAGGAAATGAGGCCCAGATAGGTGAGCTTGGGCCAATGTTGGAAACTCTATAGAGGTAGAGTAACCTCATATCCGCTTTAGCTGATCAGTGAAGAATTGCGTGGGTAAACGTCAGATCGTCCCCCTCACAGAAGGTGTATCTGTGGGAGGACTGGGGGTCCTCCCAGGAGTAGTGTGGAGTCAGGTAGCTTTTCCTGGCCTGTCCTTAGTGTATCCGCCCAGCTGTAAAGCGATCCTATTCCATGAATGCGTGAGGTCTTAGTATAGGCCTGTATGGGTAGTAGCGGGGAGGTGGGGCCTGGTATATCCTGGTGGTAAGGAGTCTTCCTCTAAGGGAGGCCTTGAGAGACTTGTGACCTGACGGGATGGAAATCATAGGAGATAGTCCGGGATCTAGGTCCACGTATGTCGGTGGAAGGGTTGTCGGCTGCCATAGTAGAAGTTGCAAAAGCTGTGCCAGGGAGTCAATCAGTAAGTGGCTTCTCTTCAGTTGTTGCGCCTTGTATTGGGCCCAGCCCAGAGGAATATAGTTCTGTTTTCTTCCCATGAGTAGTCTCCGATGCATGGATAAGTCTGGATGGGAGGTATATGAAGTGAAGTCTGGAGGGAGCCGAGTTGAGGCCAGGTTGTAAGAAGGAGAGGAGCAGGCCAAGCGTAGTGCTGATATCCACCTGCAGTGAGTGATCAGTAAATCGAGAGGTGGGAGGCAGGCGTCAATGGCGAGGATGGTAGTAGGAGTTGATGTGAAGCAGTATGTAACCCACCACCTTAATTTGTTCTACATGACAGACGTCTTGTCCAGTGTGGCCAGTGTTGATGAGAGGAGGTCAGCTCTGTAGGTAACGATGAGTAGGATAAGGCTCATAGAGAGCCTGTGGTACATGTGGGGGGGCATCCCTATCCCTGGCGGCGTGAGCCACCAGATGGCTGACAAGGCCTGTGAGACCATCATGAGTCATTTTGTAAAGTGCATGGTTGTTTCAAGCATTGGAGTGAACCAGTAGCCTAGCCATCTCAAACAGGAGAAGTGTCTGAAAATCGAGCAGTTAAGAGCTATAGGTAGGTTGGAAACTGGAGACCGGTCTTTGGGCATTCTCCAGTGGATCACTTCCGTCTTAGGGATTGAAAAGGAAACTCCAATCCTTGCTGCCCTACTCTGAAGTAAAGCAAAGATATATTGAAGATACCTAATATTCCCCCTGTAAGAAGAAGTAGAAAGTGTAATTGAAAAATCAACATAGGAAAAAATCACCCCTCATGGTATAAAAATATGCAATTCAGAAACATAAATCAGAAATAACAAAGGAGAATGAGGGGAGCCCTGGGGTGGGCCAACTTGCACAGAAACAAAAACCCCAGGGCTCCTTGAAATAACAATGGGCACAAGCAGGGTGTAAGAAAAGATCGAACCCCAGCAACCAAATATTTGGAGGTTCTATTGGCTCTGAGCTTAGGAGTAAGGAGGTTGGAGGAAACGTTGTCAAAGCCCCCCATTTATGTCCAAAAATAAGGAGGATGCCTTGCAGGAGGGGTTTTGCTGCGCCCTAACTTCCTGGGTCAGGGCAGCCATATCATCAAAGGCTGAAAGTCCAGCTAGCAGGCTGCACTGAATGGATTTCAGAAGCCCTACTTCGCAAGCTATGAGGGAGAAGCAGGTGGGCACTATCCTTTCTGGTATCTTTAAGAAAGTTTCAAGCCAAAAGATTATTCGAAATGATGTGGGGTTAGAGTAGTCTGATTTTCCTGGCTTGGGAATGATCACTCCGTTGGTGATCTTGAGGCTCTTCAGGTAGTGTCTATAGGCGAGAAGGGGGGTGAGGCGAGATGTAACCGGAGACCGGATCATGGCATGAACTTTCTTCGAGACCCAGTATGGGATCTTGTCCGAGCCAGTGGCAGAGGTATTGGAGGACTTGGCGAGGATGGATGATATTTCCTCCAGGGTAAGGGAAGGGTCTTCGGGATAGAAGCAGAGGTAAGCAACCGACCGTGCCAGTGGTTTCGGCGGGAAGAGGTGGCCTAGTAAAGCTGCATTAATTTGGGATCTGGAGTTTGCACCCAGCAATTCGGGAAATCAATCTTCCTCCTTTCCCATGGTAGCCAGCTTGGCTTTCCAGACTGATTGAGGCGTTACACGAGCCAGGAACCCTTTCCCGTAGTTGGCACTAGCTTTCTTAATCACCTAGAAGTATCAGTTACAGTGAGATCTCAGCTCATCCAGAGACTGTGCAGTAGGGTCTTTCATGTGTGCCCTCGAGGCACAGTGATGTGCTTGTCTTAGTTGGATTATTATCATACTCTACCATAGCTTTGAGTGAATGCGGACCCTTTTGGTTGCGCTGCAAGCTTTCAGGAGTGTCATCAGGGTGAGCATATACCATTCTGGCCAGTTGTCTAGCTTGAGGTCAGTGGAGTGTGAGCATTGTTGTGGAAACGTTTAGCATTTCATCTTCTCTGCCACTGTTACCCAGTCTGTCTTCTCCAAGTAGGGTGTTGGGTGAGGCATTCTGAGGAGGGGTGCTGTGAATTTAATGGAGATTGCGAGGTGGTCTGATCCTGTTGCCAACAGGCATAGTGACCAGGACTGTAGAAAGTAGGTGAGGAGGGCATTGGTGAAGGCCAGGTTTATAACTCCAATTCTTGTGCTGTCATGGAACAGGAACCTGGTATAGGCTTCAGGAGTATTCGAAAGTTCAAAGTCGGAGTCTCGTGCCTGCTCAAAGTAGAGGTTGAACATGGCAAACTCATTTAAGCAGATGGTTCTTAGGTGGTCTGCCTGTGGGTGGTGGATGTTGAAGTCCACAGCCACCAGTGTAGGAAAAGAATTTTGGGGAAAGCAAGTGATCAGATCGCCTATTCTGTTTCCAGAGGAAGTACTAACTATAGAGTCTATGTTGTAGGCCCTGAACCTTCAGTAGTTGGAGTCAAAAAGCCCCAGGGGGGAGTAAAGATCAATGGCCATCAAATCTGGCCGATTAAAAAAACAATCAAGTACTGAAAAAACATTCAAAAAATGTAAGGAAACATATGTAGCCACCTTGGGAGGGGTTCCTTGTTTGAATGGCAAAGCAAATAATTTAAAAAAAACAAAAGTTGGAAGCCTGTTGTGGTAAACCAGGAGGCCTTATAACAGTATTATCTGTGGAGAGGGCCTTCAAAGATTGAAAGCTATTAAATAATGAAAGAAACACATCCCAGCTTCCCAAACAGTTATGTTAAACAAAAAAAGGTTTCATAAGAGAGGATGGGGGAGGTGGCCCTATGGGCAACATGCAGGAAGAGTCCTCTACCTTTGTGCACCAGTAAGGGGATCTTCCGAGGAAAACGCATCAGCCCACAGAGGAAGGAGCCAACTCCCTTGGGTATTGGTGCCTTGAACAGGCTCATTGAGAGGGTGTGGGTAATTGCCTGACATGGGGTCTCTTCCATGCTGCTGTCTATCTGTTTGCCTTTGCCCCGCAGGGTGGAAGGTCTGGAATTGTCCTTACCTGTATTCATGCCTTCTTCCTCTTGCTGAGTGGGTAAGTCATCTTTGGCCATGGGCTTGGGTCAGGAGGAGCAATCGTGGTTGGTCGCGGAGTAATCCACTGAGCAGTTGGGATATTTGAGGAGAGAGGGGAGGCAGCAGGCAGCTACAGCTTTGAAGTGGCCATTCTTGGGACAAGTTGGGTTTGTGCATCTATGAGCTGATGAGGGTTGGGATCCAGAGCAAAGTGGGCTAACTGAGGCTCCTTCCTTGTACATAGGGGAGGGGTGTCCAAATTTCTAACACTACTGACATTAGATATAGTGGCTTTTGCAGTGGCATACGTGTACATTACAGGGCTGGGAATAAAGGTAGATGGTCGTTCCTATCTTCACAATGTCAGCAGGAGGAACCGATACGACAATGGAAGTAGAGTTCTTCGTTGCCGTTACTGCAGGGTTCGGTTGTAGGTATCTGGCTGAAGAAAATTGTCACTCCTATTGCATTTAGGATCGAGTTTCCTAGCTTAGAGTGGAGCTCATCCTGGTTTTGCGGTAGGAAAGGAATCGTGAGGCCCTGAATGGCCAGTTAGACTTCTTTGGGCGCTGGTCTGAATGGCCTAAATGTATTGTCCTTAAGTGGGAATGCCTTGACAAATCTTGCGGCCAGGGCCTCATACTACGGGGAGTAGAAGGTGTCAGGAGTCTGGAGCAAACCCACCGCAAGTGTGAGGGTACCTCGGGCGTTGACAGAGGTGCGGAAATATAGATGGTGTAGGAAGTTTACCTCTTCGAGGACATGGGCAGCTATGTCGGGAGCTGTCGCGACGATCTGAAGAGCATCTTTATGGGGAAGGTTTGTTTCTCAGTGTGAAAAGAATCTTCTGTCAGCCGTTAGTAAGGAGGGTGGCCCGCGAAGCAAGGGGCCCACATCCTTTGACACTGGGACTTGGACGGCAGAGGTGAAAACCTCATTTACATCCTTCGACTTCTTAGACTTCTTTCCTCCAGTTTGTGCTTACGTGACTGCAGCCTGGGCATAGGTTGATGGTCTGGTTTTGGCTTTACTAAGAGCTTTGTTGAGCTGCGGCTGTAAGTGGCTGGGGGTGAAGCAGTAGGCACTCTATTTGTCTTCATAGAAGGCCAGGGCCTCCCACGATTGCAGATTCTTGATGGCATAAGCATTTGGATGACTGTACCACCTTTCGGTAGCACTGTCATAGTGGGAGATCATGGGATCAAAGTCACTCATAGGGGTGGCGATAGGAATTGCTAGGGTAACTACGTTGTTCTAGATTTCTTCAGGTTGTTTGCCTGTTTGAAAAAAAATTAAAAAATTAAAAAATTAAAAAAAGCGAGATAATGCAGGCAGTTTTGTGGAGAGGGAAGCCCACACTCAGGACAAGAGGTCAGCCACTGTGGCTTGGATGGAGGTGAGGGAGGGGCCCGTGTTAGCCTAGGCCTGAGGTGGAGAGGCAGTAAGCTTGCTCTCGATGAAGCTGATTCTGGAGTGGAGGCCTGCGATTCCTTCCAGTGCAGCTATTAGTAGGGGAAGGATTGAAGCCTTGCCAGCTGTAAGGCTCCTGAGATTAGCATCCCAGTGCTGGGGGAAAACATCCCTGTTGGTGGCAAGGTTAGAGGTGGTATGGTTGTGCATTTCCCAGAGAAGAGGGAGGTTTGGGTCGAATGGGGCCTACAGAGGAGGACCTTGAAGGGTTCTGGGGGGGCGAGGAGTGTATTGGGGCAGCAGGTGCCAGCAATAGTGCAGTTAGGACATGAGCTGACCTCCTAGCATAAGGGTGGGAATGGTCGGAGGTACGGGATACTGGGCTCGAGGTCCTGCCAGTATTGTGAGTAATAGTGACACTTTGAGTCAAGTGAGGGGTAGGATCGCTTATAAAGTGAAGCCTAAGCACGAGGCAAAAATTGGTGTGTCGAGCTGTTTGCCACCTAAAAACCTGGAGTTTAGGTATGATCGAAAGTAGGAACTTTTCAAGTGAGAGGTGAATTGAGGGCGCTGAGCGTGGTCAAAAAAAAAGATTAATTGTTATTATTATTATATAGCATTATCACGCTTAAGGAGCAAGAGGCTATGAAGTGGCACTAACATACAACTTGTCGAGGAAACAAACATGCCTGTCCAGAAATCCCGTCTTCGAAATAGTAGTGTCTACTTTTGCATGGGCACTCATAGCCTAAGGGTAAACAATAACAAGTAAGGAAATCCTCCTAGCCACCTAAAGCCTAACAAATAAAGGAAATACAAGTAATTGAAACCTAAGCTGCCCTGTTCCTCCTGCCAGTTACTGCTTAGTATGTGTGTAGGTAGGTTGGACACTCCTTGAAGGTAGCCTGATGGTTGTTGCCACAGTTGAGGCAGAGGATGGCGGTGGGAAGTCATGGCTTACCACTGGTAGGGCAGTTAGATCTGCCGCAAGTGTGAAGATATGCTGGGTGTTCCTGGGAGCTGATAGGACAGTGGGGGTTTTGGTGCATTGGGAAGGGTGGTGACCAAAGTCGAAGTATCTGGAGCACTGGATGTCAGGACCAAAGGAGAGGTAACGTTAGACTTTGAATTTCCCGCTAAAAAACAAGAGGCCTCTGCTGAGAGCTGTTTCTGTGGAGTCTTTGCTGGCAATGGTAAGGACCATAGTAGCAGCTGCTTTGTCCTTGCATTGGACTTCAGTTGTGAGCTATCTGGGGGGATGGAGGAGGTGGGTGCTCGCATTGAAGGTCTCAATTTCTGCCTGAACAGTGGTGAAAGAGGAGATAGTGGGGATGCCATCAATGATGACCTTATGCCAGACTTCATCCATTCTAAGGCCATAGGCAGTAGAGACTGTAGATCTTATAGCTTCCTAAATTGCAAAACGATGGTTCTTGATGACTGTAGAGGCAAGGGTGTTATCCTTGGTAATGAGGAGGACATGGTGGTTGGAGTGAACTAAATGGTGGAGACAAGCTGTTTTTGGATAGCTGTATTGACAGCATCATGAATGGCAAGGTGGTTGATGTCATCATGGAGTGGTGTTCGATCTCTCTCTATGACAATAGTATGGTCACATTTCATCAAAACAGGAGTGGTTGAAATCTTGCTTGGTTGGGTGGTTGTAGACTTGGTGGGGATTGATTTGGCCACTTTTTGGGCGCAGGTTTGTGCTGGTGGTTGAACTGCTAGGGGGGTAGGTAGGCTCGTGGTGGCCGTGGATGGCTGTTGTTGTTGTTGGGCTTGTAGTGTAGTAATAAGGGTAGTGAAGGTAGCAATTTGATCTTTCAGTTCTTAAGTGTCCTTGATGTGCGATTCCTAGACCACCATCAGGTGCTCTTCAAGGTGCCGGAGCCATATTGCCCTTTGGTTGTGTTTTTTAATGGTGTCAACTATGACTGCATCAAGGAATTCCAGGATACGCTCTGGCTCACAACCGTCATCAGGAGAATTCGGGGTACTGGTAATAGTATAGACAGGGGAGGCGGAGCCTTCACCCATGTCTGTGTCAGCAGGAGAGTAGTGTTGTTAGAAACGTATTTGTAGATTGAAATGGGTTGCAAAGGGGTTTGTCGCACTCTTGCCTCTTCCTCTGCCTCTTGGGGCCATCAGAGGGGATGGCGGAAGGACTTAGTTGATAAACATGGATAGAAAACAAATAATAGAAGATGATTTGTTAATGAAAAGTCTTTAAAAGTATTCGAGGAAGTGGTGAGAACTGGTTGTTAACCAATAAGGTGGAGGCTTGGCGAAAGATTTGGTGTGGTTTTTCTTTTGCTGGAGTTGTAATGGCAACGGAGTCTTTCAAAAAGATTAAAGTAATATAATGGTCTATGCAAATAACTAAGTTAAAGACCGCTACTTGGCGTAATAAATAGCGCAGGCATTTCAATGGAGGAATACAATTCTGTAACCATAAAAGGGTGTGCAAAGTTCCTAGGTCAACTGGTACTTATACTTGTAAGATTATGGATGTTTGTATATTGAAAGCAGAGTGGTACTTCGAAGGCATAGCTGTTAGAAGTAGTCCATGAACACTCAGACCCCGAATACAAATATCAAAGTGCCTCTTAACTATTACAGATATCATCAAGCAATTGAGAAGAGATTCTATTAATATAAAGTTGATTGTACTATAAATCTTTACCTTACCTATTTTTTGAGACAAGCCTTTTTCAACAGATTCTCTGATCAACAATTTTAGTCTACATACCTCAGTTATACTAGAGTTTGGCGTCTGCCTAATATTCTGATACTGGCAAACATCTCTTAACAGAGGATTCTAGGAAAAGCAGCTAGTGCAATAAAATGCAGAGAGTGTCAGTAAACAATCATTGCGTATTCCAGTTGTTCAAAATCCTTGCATGTTGTGACCTGAATTTAGCCTCATGGGACAATAGTGCTAGTATTCAATGTGTAAACATGTAGCCAAATTGTGACTCCAAGAGGCATCACCCAATCCTGGTACTAAGCGACATCATGAATTGAGCCTCAAGGAACAACAGCACATTCATTCAGCAAGTAAACTGGTCACTAAATCTTAGCTACAAGAGGGACTGCCTGTTCCTGGTACTAAGAGGCCTCTGCAGAGGCTTACCACAATCATATACGTGATCTACTGTTGACCATTGTCTATCCAGTTTGTGAGTAATTTCACTGACTTTAGACTATTCACTAAGCTTACTAATGACTAAAAAACAATATCAGAGTCATGTTAATTTTTAGGTATATATATTGCAAAATTCAAAACATATTGTGCACTAACTGGAATGGTGATAATTGTCTTTGAGCCACTTTCCTTTCCTGGTGCCATGTGAACTGCACTTCACCACATATCTTCTTCCTGTCCACTATCATTCTTATCACTAGTGACTTGAGCCATCTACGTATGTGCTCTACAATTCCGATGCCCTACTCATCTGGCTGGTGATATAGAATACCAGCCAAATCTCCTACACCGTCTTAGTGAATATCATCATGACTCACGACTGGTCATGTTTCTTGCCTGGGGTCCATCATATCACAGTAATAATATACTAAAATAGCTAGTGGGTCCCTCTGCATCCAATTTGACAGCAGTTATCTGTGCATAGTTTCACTACTTTGTATCAAGATGAATTCTTCAAGAGGTAGCTGTTACTGAGAGTGCCCACAAATTAACTTGCCTCCAACATCTGTGGTACCCAGGATGTAGCGAATCCTTTTGCAATAGACTAGGAATCTCACAACTATGGTGCACAATCTGTGAATCGCTGAAGAATATAACTCTACAAATTAATAACAAGAGATATGGAGTGCCTGCCAGTATCCTGTTTAATTATAAGATGACACTGGGACTAACATCCTCTCCTTGTATCATGTATGGACATCCTGGATTCATAGCTCTACCCAAACTACTCTCACTGCAGAAGGTTGCCCTAGTAATGCATACCAATCTAGATTTTTCTGTAAGTCAAAACTGAAACATTACGCCTGATCGGAAAGTTAACAAACCTATTCCAATGTTGGCCAGGTTTGTGAGCCCTAGCACTGCAGGTTCATGAATATTATATTTTTGCATTCTAGAAACCATATAGTGGCTTCCATCACCTGGATCCTGTTCAGCAGCCAAGGACACATTTCACAGCTATTTCCCAGCCCTAATGTACACCCATTGTCAGAGCTGAATACAGGTCTCTGTCGTCTGAATACTATTTAGCGGCTGTGACTCCTCTGACAGTTGTTTCCTGAATCTGATATCTTTGGATTGTCAGAGTTGAATAGACGTTACTATCATCAACCTCTTCTTAGACAGAGAGGACTCCTGTTATGGCGGTTTCCTGAACCTGACATCTTTGAATTGCCAGAGCTAAACAGACGTACCTGCTATCTGTCTCCTCTTCTGCAGCCAGGACTCATCTCATACCTGTTTCCCAAACATGACATCAATTCAGTGTTGGAGTTGCATGGAGGTCCCTATCATTTTAGGATTTTGTTGCTGCCAGGACTCCTTGTATGGCGATTTGCTGAACCCGATGTCTATTCATAGTCATAGTTGAATAGAGGTCCCTGGCATCTCTATCCTCAGCAGTAGCGAGGACGCCTTTTACTGCTGTTTTCTGTATCCTGTTGCTTTTGTTTACAGGAGGCATATGGAGGCCCACCTTGCTTGGATCCTCTTCTGCAGCTGAAAGACCTTTTATCGCTGAATACAGAATCTGACATCTTCTGCTTGTAGGATCCAAATGGAGGCCTCCAAGGTCTAGATCCTTTTTGTCATCTTCATCATCTCCATCATTTCACACTTCTTCATAATCTGAGCCATCATCACTAGCGGGAAACTTTGCGCATGAATTTGTCAGCACATGAGCTGACAGTATGTTGACACCCAATTGAGCCAGAGTGACCTGTGGCTGCAACATGTGCTTAACAAGTACACTTGCTGCAATTATTGTCCGTACGCTCAGGGCAGATTGGAGAGCCTGTTTTTTTGTGAGACTGTTGGTTAGCTTCTTGCTATAACCTTTAATAGGTACAATGATCGCCTCCTTGATCTGCTGCCTCTAGGGCTCGTCATTTGACCCATGCCCTTACAAGAGCATCACAGGCCAGGTACAATCTCCTCATGTCATAGAATTTCTCACTAATATCTTGGTTGAGGAAACTTTTGATATTTGTATAGTTTCTTACCAACATCTGGTCTTTGACCATATTTCATCACATCCTATAGAGCTATCTCCCTAGATCATCCTAGGTGAAGTGAAGCCTTGGCTTACACTGGCTGATTTTTTGGTTACCAGCACTAGCCACTGTTATAGCCCTGATAAGAGCAGTACATGAAAGCTGTTACACAAGCCCTGGTGGAACTATCTGTATCTTTGAAACAATTAGAACATTGATGTACTGAATGTTATTGCTTTGGTTAATCTATACTGGTTCATTCCATGGGTGAACATTGTGAGCAACATGGATATTGTGAATAGTGTATATATAGAGGATATTGTGAATAGTGTACATATAGAGGATATTATTTTTAGCATGGCTTACTCAGTTGTGTTCAATTCTGTTTAAATAACAAAGTCCTTAGTGCCCTCAAAAACTTGAAAGATTTGCAAGATTTCTTCACAATAGAATCAAAAGACATTTAAGATATCGCACGCCGTTTGGTACACCAGTTGAAATACTATGCACTAAACTGAATTTACTATTAGCTGTATCTCCAATCTGCGGAACCCAATGCCACCTGCTGTTACAGTCAAGATACATACTCTTGAGTATTCTCCCACCAGTTTCTATCAGCTATGGGTATCTCAATCACCCCGTGAGCTGGCTTCTGCAATATCAACCAAATATTCATTGTGCCATCGCCAATTCTCCTCCACTGGCTCATATCAGAGACATACCCAAACTGTACTTGCTGATATTAATGTTCTTCTCGCTTTGTAGCGACAGCATGCTCAAGCCCCCAGAGGTCTTCAGAATTATGAATTCAATGAATTGTGCTACAACCTCCCACTATGCAATTGCGATCAGTCACATTCCAACTATAAATCAGAAGCCAGTCGAGTTAGCTGTCAAGCAGATACTACTAATGCCAATACTACCCACAAGATAGGCATCATGTATATCCATAATGTTTTTTGATGTTGGTGGATGACTCAATGCGCAGTGGGAGGTAATAGAATAATAGAACTAGTAGGGAACCTTATCAGTGTGTGTGGACAAATGTAAGAGGTATCATTTTTCTAAACTAACAGCAAAGATAGTCGTATAAGTAAAAACATAAACAATGCATTGTGATCCTTCCATCAATCACCACACCTATCTCTATCACTCCACACAAGTTGCCCTTTCCTCCATACACTCCCATGATAACAAAGGAAACACAAGTCCAGAGAATCCACTCTGTCAATCTCTGAACCTCCATACTGACCTATCGAACTTCTAAACTCTCCAACATTCTTCCATAAGTTCCACAATCTACCACTATCAAGCAACATGCATCTAGAACCATCAACACTCCCGATGACACTTGCTGTGCTCATCCATCCTGAGACAAGGCCGAGTGTCACAACTAATTCTGCCTGCTGGATCTTTCCATAAATCTTGGTAAACCCATCAGCAGTCATATCGGTGATTGGTATGTGTGATACTGTGATTGTCCCATCCCGAATCTCGTCATGAATCCCGTGAAACTTTACACTAACAGTCTTACTTGGTGTTTGGTGTTCACCAATATTCGCATTGTGGACATTCGCTTGATTATCGCTGAAAACAGGAAGTGGTATGCGTATCATTTGTGTGTTTAACCTCCGAGTGACACTTCTTGTTTAGTGTAACTCGTGATCGATTTTGTGAATCCAAATGGCTTCATTAGTACTACTAGCGGTTGCCATGAGCTCTGCATCTGCAGTACTCTTGGCTGTTATAGACTGTTTTTTAGACTGCCAAGCAATAATCGATCCATAGCAGTCTCGTACAACCATACCGGTGGTCGACTTTATCGAGTTTGGATCGCCAGCAAAATCTGAATCAGTAGCGAGAGCAATTGATAGATACAACTCTTGAGTCCCTTCTCTTATTCCCGGAGTTAACCTGTAGTCAGCTGTTTTCACGAGATATCGTATCACTCGTTTAGCCATTACTAAATATCACTTCGCCGCATTCGATGCAAACCTGCCAAGAACACCAACAGCGAACGATATATCAGGTCGTGTAGCTACTGCAGCGTAATTTAGACTTCCCACGATCTCTTGATATTCTGTTTGAACAGCTTCCTGTTCAAATTCCCACTCCTTATCCTCCTTTTGACCATTACGTTCTTCCTTTCCCAAAACAGTCTTTCTTCCATTTCTTCTGAGTAACAACATTCCCGAATCCAATGGTGCATCGACCCCATTCACATTCTGCATCCCGAATCGACGAATAACGTACATGATATACCGATGCTGATCGTGAGAAATCACCTTCCTTATATGGTTACAAATAACCCGCATGCCAAGAAAGTGTGATGCTGGTCCCACATCACGTATTGTACAAGTGCTTTGCAGAATCTTTCTTGTTCCAACGATAGCATCACTCCACCCAACAAGCAAAATATCATCTACCCAGACCAGTAGGATCAACTCCTCCTTATAGTAGATCCCAGCTTCCCAGCTACTCCGGCTAAACCCCATCTTAGCCAATTAGCAGTCCTGCTTATCATACCAACTGAGGGCAGATTGGCATAAACCGTATAGGCTCTTTAGGACCGGCACATAAATTGGTGTCCTTTCACCGCTACAAAGGAACAAGCATTGTTCACAATCGCTTCCCTCTACAACCCGGATACCGAAAGGAATCTGCAAGTAAATTTCCTCTCTAATTTCACCTTCCAAAAATGCTGCGACAACATCGAGTTGGTGAATAGCGTACTCATTTGCCGCCCCAAATGAAAAGACCAACCCCACCGTACTTAGTCATATCAATGGTGCGTACATGGAATCGAAGTCTATACCAGGCTTTTGCTTAAATCCATGTACAACTAGACATGCCTTATACCACTCACATCGTCCATCACAATTCAATTTTCTTGCCAAAACCAAGCGCAAAGTAACAGCCTTCCTGCCTGAAGGTATACTATCGACTACAACCCACGTCTCCCATCTTTCCAGATTCTTAATTTCTTCCTTTATCGCTTCTATCCACAAATTACTCTCTGGAGATGCAAGAGCGTCATCAATTGTGGGTGGACCAGCTTCAACCATTCCAGTAAAATCAGATCTTGCCTTGTCTCTAAGAAATCTGTCGCTCCTAGAATCCTTGTTTCGTCGTGGGCAGGTTTCCCATGCCTTTCCCAAATTGGTAGTCAAACTGCACAACTCACGAGAAAGTATTCCGGTAGGCTTGGTGGCATTGTCTGAGGAATTTGGATGCTCCTCACACTGCTCCCGACTTTGTGATACAATTGGCTCCACATCCACCAGTACCATCCCTTTATTCCTATTATTGTTCTCCTCTCCAATCCTTCGACTACCACTATCATCCTCCTCGTCTCCCTCACTGCCAGATTCTTCACTATTCAAATCCTCAATCAAATAACCTTCATCAGACTGGATGGGATGCGAAGTTTTCATCATTCTATTGCTGAATACAGGCACATCACGATTGGTCGACCTCGCTATAGCTGATGTCCAAAGAAATAATTGCTCGTAAAAGGTAACCTTCCGTGTGGTAATCAGTCGATGGCTATCTGGATTGTAGACCTCGTCGTGTTTAGTAGTCAAACAATAACCCACAAAAATGCCTTCCATGGCCCTATAGTCTAACTTCCTCCTTCGCTCTTTTGGTATTTGGTAGAGGACTTTACAGCCCCAAACGTGGAGGTGACTAATATCTGGAATTATTCCAAACCAAAGGTCGTATGGAGTCCTTCCTTCGATAGCTGATAATCGGGATCTATTCTGGAGGTATATTGCCGTTTCACAAGAGAGCACCCAGAATTCTTTAGGCACATTGGCGGTCGACATCATACTGAAAGCCTTATTGACAATAGTGCGGTTGTGTCGTTCGGCAATGCCATTCTCCTGTGGTGTATAGGGTATCGTACACTCGCTCTGTTTTCCATTCAACTTCTGATAATCCAGAAACTGTTTTGATTGATACTCTCCTCCTCCATCGCTCCTCAAAGCCCAGATCCTCTGACCAGTAGCGTTCTCTGCAGCAGCCTTAAACTCCACGAATCAATCAAGCATTTCTGACTTTTGCTTGATCAAATACCCGGTGGTGTATGATGTGAACTGATTAGTGAAAAGAACAAAATACCGAAATTTGCCAACGGAGGGGGTATCCATAGGACCACAAAGGTCGGTATGGATTCACTCTAAAATCTTTGTTGCAGGTTGTCGTGGGTGGGAAACGGTTTTCGTGCCAAGCTTCCCTGCAAACAATCTTTATACTTTTCCTTATCGCTCTTATCCAAAGATCCCCCTTGACTTGCAACCCAACGAGCACCTTAACCATCGACTTTATGGAATCATAGCCGAGATGTCCCAAATGACGATGCCAAATCTCTCCTGGGAGATCTTTTTCCTTACTACTCTCACTCTTCTCAAAATAAACTCTATCCTGTTTGAGTTTCGCAGAATCCCCCTTCTGGCTATCTCGTGGTTCCACATCAAGACGAAATAGACAATTTTCCATTCTTGCAGTTCCCATCAAAATCCCACTCTTATACTGGTAACATCCTTTCCCGGGTTCCATTGATATCTCTTATCCTCGTTCCATCAATTGACCCAGTGATACAGGTTGCGACAGCTCCTGACATGTAGTACATCCTCAATCGTCACACTCTTGCTTCTCCCACATGGCAAACAAACAACTATCTTGACAGTACCAATACCTTCACATGCGAGGTTTCGCCAATGGACAACGTTGACTGTCCTGGTCCCAGGAGCATATGGTTGATATTCGGTAAAGAAAAGCATGGTTCCGGAGACATAGTTTAAGCATGCGCTATCCATCCTCTAATTTTGGTCTATCCTTTCCACGCCATGGCCAGGGATGCGACCCATCCCTCCAGACAACTCTACACTCCAAATTGCCGATGCAGACTGCCCTTCATAGCTCTCATATCTACATTGATTCTCCTTCCTGTTCCACCCCTTCCTTCTTCCTTTTTGTTCATTATTTCGCTGATCTGCCCTAGCTATTCCCGCTCTCGCCTAGCTGTCTCTCTTCCGATGACCTTTTTTGCCACAATTGTAGTAAACGATGGATCCATCTCGTGGTGTCTTGTTTCTTGTGTCATTTGCGTAGTTCCGATTTCCTTTTCCCGACTTATTGCTCCACAGAGAATAGACACCTCTGGACTGGCTATACATAACTTCATCACTGGAGCGTATTCTATTATTCCTTCTCTTGGACTTAAGACGACTTTCCTGCTTCGCCATCTTATCCATTAATGATTGTGGCTTACTAGCATTGTAACTGATATGACGGAACGTCCTCCATGCCTCATCATCAATTGGCAATGCCCGCAGAATAATGTATGCAGCCTCCATGTCACTCCTCTTATGTCCGTCTACATCGCATAGTGCGAGATCACATAAGAGGGACTTGAACTTCTCATTGAAATAGACAACAGAGGGAAATTCGGCAACCTTTACGGATTTGATATTGTCATTAATCCGATGGAAGTGTTCGGTACCAGTTTGTTTCTGGTCTTTCCGGACAGCCTTCCACATCGCCTTGGATCACTCTGCATCACAGTACATTTGTCGAAAATGAGGTTCCATGTAACTGGCAAGCAACGTCTTCGCCATTGCATCGCGATACTTCCACTTCAGTTCTTCGTTGCTCAATACTGCCGTTCCGGTAGATATTTCCGATGGCATTCCCACTGGATATCATTCTGTTCCATCAATGATAAATGTCAATCCTTTCTCAGCAATCAAGATCATCATGTCCCGGGCCCATCTCTCATAGTTGGTGTCATTCAACAACTCCACAACCAACCTCAGGTTTACCCCTGACGACTCAGTACTGTATTCGCTCATGTCGTGTATTCGATGGAAGATGTATGGATCCGTTTTCAATGTATTACCCCGTACCGCAAAGACTCATAACCTTTTGATATTGGTGGATGACTAAATGTGCAGTGGGGAGTAATAGAATAATAGAACTACTAGGGAATCTTATCAGTGTGTGTGGACAAGTATCAGAGGTATCGTTTTTCTAAACTAATAGCAAAGACAGTTATATAAGTAAAAACATAAACAATGCATTGTGATCCTTCCATCAATCACCACACCTATCTCTATTGCTCCACACAAGTTGCCCTTTCCTCCATACACTCATGTGATAACAAAGGAAACACTTGTCGAGAGAATTCACTCTGTCAATCCCTGAACCTCCACACTGAGCTATCGAACTTCTGAACTCTCCACTATACTTCTATAACTTCCACAATCTACCATGATCAAGCAATATCCATCTAGAACCATCAACGATGTTGACATATCTTCATTGTCCGGCATACAAGATGGTTATGTAGTTGTAAGAAAACCTGTTAGACACTTGAAAGAATTCATAGAAGAACACCAAAATCTATGCAAGCATCCAGGGGCCCTATTTGCTAGTATACAGGACTTCAAACTTGTATCTTAGTTCATAAAAGGCAAGGTATTGAAGATGTAGATTAACAAATATTGTTCAAATAGTCTAGACAATTCAGCAGATATTTACTACAGCATGCTGGATACACTAGTGTACCACATATGCTGTTTGGATTTGTATGGCACATATCTACAATAGCTCAAAGATCAAGTTGAACATAGAGTGAGATCTACTCCTTTCTTCTGCCATAACATTCTGGGCTGTCTCTGATACATTCTTCAGTAGAGAGTGTATAGAGCTGCTTGTTTTACCATCCTGTAACCTGAATATGACTCTAACTAAACAAGACCATATGCTGAAATATATGATGCAGACTGGTAGTGGGATGTTCAGGTACAGATTCAATACTGTTTACACTTTCCCTTTACTGACACTCTGGCTAACCTGTGCTGGAAATACTTCCCTATGGCGTAATTGTTGTTTAAATTATTAGGATGTCGAATCTGACACACTTGAGCCACTTTGCAGGTAACAAGCTGGCATGGCCTATGTATATGTGAATCTGAAATCTTCCCTCAATCAAGCGTAACAAATCGGGAACAATAGCTGTTCTGCTGGTTGCGCTATTACCTGTCCATACCTAAATTCACACACACAGCTGCCACAAATGACCACTAGACATTGATTAATACTAACATATTACAAGGTGTATTCAAGCTCCTATTTGAGTCCTTACAGCAGGCCACTCTTGACAGTGTATCAATTGACTATGCAGATCGGAAGGTTCGCAACTGTTTTCCTATCATGGCCATGTTAATTGCAGACTATATGGAAAATGTCACACTGCATAGAGTCAATTCTATTGTATACCCTAAATATAAGGTACCTCCAGATATGTAAGGATGGAACACATGGGAGAGGTATCTAACCTAGGACTATATGAGATGCAAGCGCCTTAAAAAGGAAATCGTTTATGGGTCATGGTTGTCCAGATGCGGTGATATCTACACCACCTTTAATGCTGTTAGTGTCAAGATCATGAAAATTGATTTTTTACTGACTTCCTCACATTTCCGTCACCAATCTTCATCACCCAAATTTACCCTATACTGGTTATCTCAGACTATTAAAGTACGTGATAGATTGTGTTCAAGGATTTCTGAAGATACACAAGTGGCAGGAAGTATTTGATAAAGTATGGAAAGCTTTGCCGCAATACTCAGGATTCTTTATACTAAGACAAGCATACCGTGATGTCAAGCAGTCCCAAGGAAAGGTGATGTGTGACTTGGGACATTGCCTTTAAGGGGTTCTTAGAGTTGTCTTGAAAGTCGCAGATAGTACCCAACAACAACCTTTCAAACATACGCTCTGATGTGTCAGGTCATTACTTGAGTTCAGTCTGATCGCGCAATATCGAAGTCATATGCCTGAGACCCTAGCTTATATGAATCAATATCTTAAGTAGTTTTATACTACACAGGTCATCTTGTTGGAGTTCAGGATATCAAAACACATACAGGCAAAGATTCAAGGGCAATGCACTGAGTAATAATAAGTTCAAAGGCTAGTAGAACAATCTTTCACAACATCCACCTGGTGGCATGTACAGGAGCTGTAATGAGGTGAAGAAAACAACCAACGTATAGAATTAATCTATGCGAGATCTCATCACAACTTCATTAAGATGCATCTGGTTAGTCACTTGTGTGATCATGTATACCTATTTGACAACATCCCACAGTCCTCTATAGATTCTTGAAAGCTCATGTATAAGGAATAAATCAAAGAAGAATAGTAATAAACGAATAAGAATGATGCCACTAAGTAGATCCTTGGCATCTCAGAGCAATACTACTCGATCCAAATGAGATATGTGAACCTTGATCTCCAGAAACATTCCAGAGCTGATATTCATGTAGACGTCATAGATCTTTCAACCAAAACAAGACTAAAACTGCACCCTCACTTCGCAGGATCCTAAAGAGATGTCATAGTAATATTGCTGACCTTGTAGACCTTTACAAGATCTTGGGCATCTCAACCAAGAATATGTGTCACAAATCACTACAATATAGCAAGCTGAGCCTACCAGTGGAGTTTCGCCTTCCAGAAGATCTTGGAATACTTCGTCTGCTCATAGTTGAGCTACGGACTCAACTCCAAATCCTCGTTCTAGCATTCCAAGAAACCGATGTCTATGATATCTACTAGTCATGATGTACAGCCAGTGCAGGTTTCTTAAACTGAGCAAGTTGTAATAACTGGGTTTCGGTACAGAGTCATAAAGATCAAATGTATAACGCAATAGGGAGTCATCTTTCTGCGAGACTTGTGGCTGTCTTCAAGCAGCAAGACTACCAGCAGCTGGAGAGAGTCTACAAACTGGCCAGTATGCAGATGTTGAATATACCTAACTCTAGACGCCTATCAGGATTATCTAATCTTTTCATAGTTTAGCTGCTAGTGATGCCAAATGCATATAAGTTGAGTATTGTAGACATTGGGACAATCGTAGCACTGACCCACCTGATCCAAAAGAAAAGTCAGCAGTAGCTAGTCAACAGCTAGATTGATTTATGAATGTTCAATGAGATATACAGACAAGTAATTGAAAGATAATACTATGCCAAGCCAACTCAACACAGTTAGGGCCAGTAGTGGTGCTAATAGTTAGTGGAATCTTGGACCTCCATAAAGGAAGAAATAAGATTTGATCTAACACTATTACTCAGATGATGAGCAATGGTCCTAGACTAAATCTCCGGCACTTGGGCAAGGGCTGCATCAGGATGGCTCTTGCATAATGATATAAGTTATTGGGAGATAATAAAGTTATTAGTTAGTACGATAAACTTAGGTATAATCAAATACTAATAAATATATGCAAATGGATCAAGAATTATTATAGAGAAGTGGTGATTGTGTGATAAGCCCTTGATGAGTGCAAATGACTTAGAATACTAACTCATGTATATAATAGACTCTGAATATCATCTGGACACATTCAGGCAAGCACTGGAGATTTGGATGAAATGCAACAATGTATAATTGACTACAGTAATACCGCGACAAGGAAAGTACTACTATGAAAGGTTAGGATGCAACAATGAGCAATGGTTGAGATAAGGAAATTAGGCTATGATACAAAATTAGAGAGCAATAGTGAAAGTATCGTAATATAGAGCGAGATTGACCAATAGAATGAGATACATAGCAGTAAGAGATCATGGCACAGGGTACTTGGTCTAACAAAAGGCAACTAGAGGCAAGTGTTACAATATAAAAAGACACAGGACTTGGACCAGATGTCAAGTTACAGCAACAGATGGACAGGATACTTATGAGAAATAGGTTACAACTGTGAACATGCAAGATGCAAGTGAGAAAGAAGTTGCAATATAGGACATCCAGGACATGTGAGGAGGTTGCGACAAGGGTCCAGATGTACCAACCAGATGTGATACAATGATGGTGAGAGCAATATCAGGAGGTCTAGCATCTTTAGTGAGCAGAGTATAATCTTTTATTGATACAAGTTGATTACTAATATCTATAATCATTACAACTATCTAGGGATAGAGTAGGATATTAAGAACAGCATTTGTAAAAAAAGAGGTATGTTTTATCATTGATAATACCAAGACTTACTTGCCCTTTAAGAAATACCTTGGAAGGCAGGAGGCTTCTCTACTAGAAATCTTAGTTTCTTCTCTAGATATCAATTTCATTAACAATATTTATTCTCTAGTGAAAACACAACACTTTTTAATACTTTAGCTGAGTTAATAGTAGATAGAATTGAAGCAATTATTAAAACTGATAGATGGTATACCTAGTTTTAATTTCCACTACTTATTTAGATTTTTCCTTAGATTTTTCTTTTACAAGGTTTAGTTAATAGAGAAGTAGGATTATCATCACTGAAGATTTTCCCAATGTTGATGTGTACAGTTAACTTTGTTAACAGACAATATTACCAGATGCAGGGACCTAGATTGCTGTTATAGTACTTGTGACTCTATATTTGCTGTCTTATCACTTTGTTATGCCTAGTCTTGGTTACAGGACCCCATTTCTGAGGAGTAGGGATAAAGTATCTGCTGTTGTTCTGATTAACTAGAGGAAATAATCATGCAAATTGGACCAAAACTGAAGGAGCTAGAGATCTTTGAAGTTTTAATAACTTCTTTTGACTTTTAAAGTCTATAAGTTGTCTAATAATAGTCCACTTTCCATGATTCCTTTTTTCAATATAGAGTTAATAACCTGCCCTTAGTGTCGTATTTGTTACAATCGTAGCCCCATAACGAACACTAGTTATGCCAATAGTCAATACTTTTTTATGCAATTTCTGCAATCAACAAGTACTAGGGTATAGGATATAAATAGCTAGTGATTCTGACTCTGTATTTTCAAGATTTGCTGGTAGCTCTATATTAGATCTCAATTCTGATAGTACTCGAGATTGTGTAGCCTTGGCTACCGCTACTCAATAAATGCTTTCTCCGCAAGATTAACTGTGTAATGTTGATGGGTTGATAGAATCTGACAGGTGTTTATTCATAATGCCATTAACATTACTGAGAAAGTGATTTCGTATCTTCTGAGATACCATATTCTGAATTGATAGAGTTGTTATGATAGATAATCTGATAAGAATATTAAGTATTATAATAATTAAATTAATTTTCTCAACTAAATTCTACTATTAGAGGCCATATAATAAAAACAAAAGTATTTTAGTTATAGTAATTGAATCTATTAGAATAAACTTTATCCCTATACCGGATGCTAAGGTATCCTTTATTACATTACTTAAGGTATTGTGTACAGGTAGCAGGAATCATATAATGGTACCAATTGGTATAAAAAATATCCCTAAAGTATAACTACATGCTTACTACAAACCAATAACCTCCACAGATATACAATATAAGAGAAATGCCTAACTTCAACACTGTACTCACTAAAATAACCAAATGAACTCCGAATAAATAAAACTCCATAAACATAAAACTATTACCTTAGGTCTAGTATTATATGTAGTCTACCTATCTCATAATAATCCGATTTCTAGCATAAAGCTTGAGTGAAACCCTAAAGCAAATTGCTTGACAATAGAAACTGAAAAAATAAGGAGTAAGGGGATACCAAACTAAAGTCAAAAAATAGTTTTCAGTACAACCATGGAACCACTAAGGTTAGCTAGAAAATTTGGCCTGAATGAAAAGCTAGTAGTCTAAGTACTAAGTAGAAAGAAGTAGTAGTAATAAGATACCAGCTGAAAAGAGTCCAGGCCTAAATTCCAACAGGAGAGTCTGGGCGAAGCATGTTATAATCTAAATATATAGTAGTAGAACGCAATCCTAAGGAATATGGTATTGGGAACTGGGATATAAGTTGATGGCAAATGAGAAAGTATAGAGCAAGGATCAAGTTAAGTACAAAACGATTATTAGTACAATGTTCATATCTTGCTAGGCAGCCTCCAGTAAGTCTCAAACAAAGACTGCTATCTTACAATATCTCTCATGAAGTCTGTTGTTCTCTAAGAGATACTGTTCTATGGTAGATGAGATACTAGTAGCTGAAGTAATGAGAAAGGAAGAAAGATAGTGAAATCCACAATTACCTATTAAAGAGACCTAATACAACAATTATAGTTCTTCATAAAGAGGATACAGGAAACCCTCATAATCCCTTACTACAAACCGTGTTTCTAGCCATCTGCTATAATGAAAGGAGAGAAAGCTCAGCTGTACTAATACTAAGCATGTCTATAGCCAAAGTAGAGAAAGTATAATAACTAGTATTGTAAGATACTGGAAAAAGAAAATAGGTTATTTCAAGAATGTAGAGCTTAAGGGAAAAAGAAGTACAAGAGTTTACACAAGCATGGGAGATAAAAAGTGATAGCCTATACTCTCCTCCTTTCAGGAAGAAGATACAAATATAAAAAGTAGTAATAGGTTAACTTGGGATTCAGTTTATCCTAAATAGTAAAAAAACTTTTGTCGTCAGAGATATAGTGGATAGGCAGGATAACACAATTTATATCTTGTTTGTATTTTTAAATCAAGTTTTATATATTTTTAGGGGACACATGGCTACATATACTCGGTATGATTATGGCAGCCACTAATCTCCTCTTTCACCTGGGCTCACAAAGGCTAAAGAAAAACTATTAAGTACAAGAGCACCTATCAGTGTAAAAACTCTCCCATAGTGCAAACACATAGTTACCATAAACCAATAACTTCTACAGATAAGCAAACATATGAGGAACTTCAAAACTCCAACAGTGAGCCACTTCACCAATAAAAGAAACCTCAAGCTAATGAAATTCTATAAGCCTAACATCATATAGCCTAAAAGAATAACAAATGTACTCCACTAATAGATATGAGCTGCCAGCCCTGAGCACAAATAGGAAAAATCAAATCACTGTCAAATAGGAGATAGGAGAACAAACAGAAAGAACAAACTAAAGTAAAGGCAAGATAGCATATGCCAGGGCCTAGAAACCTTAGAAGTCTGCTGGAAAACTCATCCTAGATGGAAGACCAGTAGCTAAAGTCCTAACCTGGAAGAAGGAGCAGTAGTAAGGTATTAGCAGAGAGAAGTACTGGCCTAAGTACCAGCAGGAGAGTATAAAGGTAGTGAGGTACAACCTAATAAGTAGCAGTAAGGTACCAGCCTGAGTAATCTGGTATTTAGCAGTAGGATACTAGCCAATTGCAATTGTAGAAAGTATGGAAAGAAGAGTAGAACCAAACAAAAATCAAGTATCAGTATTGTATTAGTATCCTGCTAGGCAGATTCCAGCAAGTCCCAATCAAAACCATCTGTCTTAGCAGATTCCTCATGTAGTTCCTTGTTCTCTGAGAGGTAGCATTGCTTAATGGATGGAATACAACTATCAGAAAATAAATAGGAAAAATGGTAGCAAAATTCAACAATAGTTTGTTGAAAAGACCTGACATAGGACCTTCAGTTATTTGAAGAAAGAATACAGGAAACTAGTATAATCAGATACTGCAAACCATGTTCCCAGCTCGACTCCGTTGCCGTTACAACCACAGCGAAACAAAAAACCACACTAAATCTTTCGCCGACCTTCCACCTCATTGGCCCACAACCAATTCTCACCGCTTCTCCTAACACTTTTAAAGACTTTTCATCAACAAATCAGCCTCTATAATTTGTTTCCATCTACCTTTATCAACGGAGTTCATCACCTGTCCTCTCTGATGGCCCCCAGAGGCAGAGGAAGAGGCAGAGGTGCCCCAAACCCTCTTGCCACCCCTTTCAACTCCAGCCCCCACCCAGAACAACACTCCTCACCAGCAGATACTGATATGCAAGAGGGTGCCTCCTCTCCTGTCCAGACTGTTGTCGATACCAGTAACCCTCCAGGCTCTGAGCCTGGCGAGCAACCTCTTTCTCTGGAATACCTTGATGGAGTCACTGATGCTCTCTTTGAGAGACAAAATGATGCCGCCAAAAACATCAATCAAATGTCACACCGCCTCCAAGCCCTTCAAGCCCATATGTTGGTTGTCCAAGAACGCCACATCAAAGACATTCAAGAACTTAAAGACTAAGTTGCCATCCTCACCACTCAAGTCACGGCCCTTCAGGCTCAGCTACAACAACACCCTAACCCCCCTACCACTACCCCCCTACCAGCACCTCTACCACAGCAGACCTGGGCCCAGAAAGCGTCCAGAACACTCCCTACCAAGTCTACAATAGCGTCACCAGCCAAAAATGCAACCACTACAGTTTTGACAAAACGCGACCATAGAATTGTGATTGAAAGAGATGGAACCCATCTTTCAGAAGACACCAACCACTTCACCATCCGCGATGCTGTCAACGCAGCTATTAAAAAGTAATGGATTTCCAACGTAGAGTTCACGCCCAACCACCATGTCCTCCTAATCACCAAGGATAATATTCCTGCCTCCACTGTCCTCAAAAGCCATCGCTTTGCAATTGAGAAAGCCATCAGAACTACCGTTCCTGCTGCCAATGGCCTCAGAAAGGATGAAATCTGGCACAAGGTCATCATCCACGGTATTCCTACTACCTCCACCAACCCCACTGTGCAGGCTAAGGTTGAAACCTTCAACTCTGACACCCACCTCCCCCGCCCTCCCAGGTGGCTCACCATTGATGCCCAACGCAAGGATAAAACAGCTTCTGCTATAGTCGTTACCATTGCCAGCAAAGACCCAACAGACAAAGCCCTCAGTAGAGGCCTCTCACTCTTTGGAAGGAAATTCAAAGTCCAATGCTACCTCACCTTTGGTCTTGACACCCAATACTCCAGAAGCTTGGAATTCAGATACCACCCTTCTCAATGCACCAAAACCCGCCACTGCGCCATCTGCTCCCAAGAGCACCCAGCCCACATTCACACTTGCCAAAGATCAGACTGCCCCACCAAGGGCAACCCCTATCTACACACTACCATCCTCTGCCGCAATTGTCGCAACAATCACCTGGCTACCTCCAAGGAGTGTCGCACTTACCTTCACGTACACCAGGCAGCAACTGATAGGAGGAACAGGGCAGCTTAGATTTCAATTACTTATATTTCCTTTATTTGTTAGGCTTTAGGCAGGTAGAAGGATTTCCTTACTAAATTTTTGTTTGCGTTTTGGCCGCGGGTGCCTACTGGAAAGTTGACACTATTATTTAGGAGACGGGAACTTGGATGGGCATGTTTGTTGCCTTGAATATTGGTTTATTAGTACCGCTTCATAGCCTCTGGCTCCATAAGCGAGACAATGATAAATAATAATAATAATGTTCCCAGCTCTCTGTTAAACAGCTGAAGGCAAAACCCGGCTGTGCTGATACTAAGTGAGAGTACAGTAAAAGTGGAATAAGTGAGTATTATTATTATTATGTATCATTATGCTTGCAGAGCCTCAACGGCTATGAAGCTAACTAACATACAAAAGAAATACACCATGCAAGGGTGTCTATCAGATATCCCATCTCATATCGGAAGGTGGCAACATTTGTTTAGGCTAGCACATGAGCTATGATAACAAAAGGAAATCCTCCAAGCCACCTGATACCTAACAAATATAGGAAACAAAAGTGATAACTCTGGACAGCTTTGTTCCTTCTTTCAGTTGCCACTTAGTATGCCTTGAGGTATGTGAGACATTCTTTGGAATTAGCCTAGTGGTAGTCACCACAGTTGATGCATTTCATGGTGGTATGCAAACAGGCTTTGCTCTTGGTAGGACAATCTGATCTGCCACAGGTGTAGAGGGATACTGGGTGTTCCATAGAGTAGATACTGCAATGTTGGGTGCCGGTACACTGGGAGGAGTGGTGGTCAAAGGCTAAGCATATGACATATTGGGTGTCAGGACCAAAGGACAAGTAGTATTATACTTTGAACTTCTTCGCAAGTAGTGAGAGGCCTCTGCTGAGGGCTTTGTCTGGGGAATCTTTGCTGGCAATAGTGAGAACCATGGCTGATACTTCTTTTTCCTGACATTGAGCTAGGGTAGTGAGCCATCTAGGAGGACGTGGGAGGTGGCTGCCTAGGTTGAACTATTCAACTTCAGACTGAATGGTAGATAAAGTAGAAGAGGTAGGGATGCCATGGAGGATATCCTTGTGCCAGATTTCGTCTTTTCTGAGGCCAATAGCTGCTAGGATGGTGGCTCGGATTGCTTCCTCAATGGCAGAACAATGCGCTTTGAGGACAGAGGTGGCAGGTGTGTTATCCTTAGTGAAGAGGAGGACATGGTGATTGGTGGTGAATTCGATTCTTACAATAAGAGGTTTCTTGATTGCATTGTTGATTGCATCACGAATGGTAAGAGGGTTAGTAGTATCTGATAGGATAGAGCTATCTCTTTTAATAACAATGGTGCAGTCGCATTTAGTCAAAACAGCTGTGGTTGAAGTTTTGGCCAGTGGAATGGTTGAGGATTTGGCTAGGACTGCTTTGGCAGCTCTTGGGCGCAGGTTTGTTGTGGTCGAAGAGCAGGTAAGGTTTTTTATTGTTGTGGCAGTAGTTGTTAGTGGTAGAGTTGGTACTGCAGGTGTTAAACCTGAGAGGTGAGGTGCGTAACTTGATCCTGAAGTGTTTGGATGTCAGTAATATGGTGGTTTTGAACTACTATGAGGTGCTCCTGCAGGGCTTGGAAGGCTTGTTCAAGGTGTTTAGTGCGAATTGTAAAGCCAAGGTTGGTGTTAGAGATGCCTTCAACCAAATGCCTTGGTAAAAATGTAGAGATGGAAGGGTATTCTTCTGTAGATGTGGTAGAGGCAGGAGCAGGCACTGATTGAACTCGAGATCCTAGGTCTTCCTCCATGTGTGTGTCCACAGGCGAGGCTGCATTAGGAGGTGGGATGGGTGGGTTGAATAGGGCTGCAAAGGAGTTTGCACTACCCCTCTCTCTGCTCCTACATTTATTCGACATCAGAATATTGGGAAATTAGACTCAGTTGATAAAGGTGATAAAACACAAATGAGGGGGGATGATTTGTGGCTGAAAAGTCTATAAAGTGAAGGGATGAAGCGGGGAGAGATAGTTGTCAACCAATGAGGTAAAAGCTCAGCAAGAAATTTGGTGTAGTTTTTTCTTCCACTATGGTTGTAATGGCAATGGAGTCATGGGACAAGTGAGGTACCAGGCATTGTGAGCCATCAGAAAGAAAAAATAGGATATTCTAAGAGCTTAGACCTCAAGAGAGACAGAAGCAGAAGAGTTCCCACCAAAGCAGTGAAAAGGAATGGCCTACACCCTATCCTAAGGAAGAGTGCAGATATGAAAAGTAGTAATAGTTTCACATAGTATTGAGTTTATTCCAAATGAGAACTAAATTTCAATCACCACAGGTATAGTGGAGATGGAGGATGAAACACAATTATGATTTTTTTCTTTTTTTCTTTTTTTTTATACTTTATATATTACTTATTAAGTACAAGAACGTGCATGCAGCATAAGCCATGGCAAAAAGAAAACATTAATTCCAAACAAACAAACAAAAGAAACAATTAGCTCAAATCTCCGAAATTCTCACAAATTCGTCACAAGCACCACAAATGGTGACCTCTTAAACCAGTAAACAAACAACAAATCCTCTCTACACAAGTACCCAGAAAATTGATCACAAAGTATACATATCAAAGCAGAGCAGCAGAGGGAGACGATCCCTCATCCAGGAGAGATAGTGGCCAAATCGGTGGTATGGGGGGGGGAAATCTGGTCCCAGCTGTGTGGATGAAGTTGGCGAGGCCAATGATGGCAGGTAGTGACGTCCATACAGGTAAGGCTAAGCGAATGTTGGTAACCCCATGGAGGTAGAGTGACCTCTCACTGGCTTTAGTGAAGCAGTGCAGGATTGCATGGTCAAACATATCGACCTCCTCTTCACAGAAAGTACATAGCGGGTAGGCTTAGGAGTCATCCCAGGAGTGGTGCGCAGTCAGGTAGCATTTCCTGGCCCTTCCTTGGTGTATTCGGCCTACTGTGAAGCGTTCCAGATCCATGAATGTATGTGGTCTCAGAGTAGGCTTGTAGGGGTAGTATCGGTGAGGACGGGCTTGGTGTAGCCAGTTAGTAAGGAGCCTCGCCCTCAGAGAGGCCTTGTGGGACCTGTATCCTGTTCGCATGGAAGGAATGAGAGATAGCCCTAGTTCCAGGGCTGGGCATGTGGGAGGGAAGGATTTAACCTGTTGTAGCGTCAGCAGTCGAAGGTGCACCAGTGAGTCGATCACTAGTGGCCTTCTCAGAGGGTTGTTCAGCTTTGTATTGGCCGCAGCTCTTGGGGATATAGTTCTGCTCCTCCCCTTTGAGGATCTGACACTTTGCTGATCTGTCTAGGTAGGAGATGTAGAAGGGGAAGTCTTGTAGAAGCCTGGCCGCTGCTGGGTTATAGGCAGGGGATGAGCAGACTACTCGAAGTGCTGACATTCTTCTGCAATGAGGGATCAGTAAGTCTAGGGGTGGGAGGCAGACCTCAATTGCTAGGATAGTTGTGGGGGTCAAGGTAAAGCAGTTGGTCAGCTATTGCATTACTTTGTTTCACACCACAGACATTTTGTCCTTGGTGACTTGTGTTGGGGTCAGGAGGTAGGCTGCGTATGTAAGGATGGGGAAGATCAGGGCTATTCCAAGCCTGCAGCAAATCTGGAGGGGCATCCCTATCCCTAAAGGAGCGAGCTGCTTAGTAGCAGAAAGGGCCCCTGAGGCCATTGCAAGTCCTTTAACAAAGTGTGTAGTTGTTAACAGAGTTAGAGTGAACCAGTATCCCAGCCACCTCAAACAGGAGGAGGATGTAAAGATTGAGCCATTAAGAACTATAGGTTGGTTGAAAACTGGAGATCTGTCCTTGGACGTTCTCTAGTAGATTAGTTCCTTCTTGAGGATTGAAAAGTAAACACCAATCCTTGCTACCCTACTTTGAAGAAGAGCAAAAACATATTGAAGATAGCTAATACTCCACGTATAAAAGATAGTAAAAACCGTAATTCAAAAATCATCAACATAGGAAAAGATCACCCAACGTGTTATGGAAATATGCAATTCAGAAACATAAATCACAAATAACAAATGAGAGACAGGCAACCCTTAAGGTGTGCCAACTTGGACGGGGGCAAGTAATTCAGAGGCCCCTTGAAACAACAAGCGACAGGAGCAGTCTGTAAGGAAAGATCAAACCCAGGCTACCAGGTATTTGAAGGTACTCTTGGCCCTTAGTTTAGCTAGGAGAACATTGGAGGAAACATTTCCAAAGCCTCCCTTGATATCCAAAAACAAGGAGGAGGCTAGGGAGGAGGGGTTTTGTCTTGCCCTGACTTCCTGGGTCAGGGCAGCTGAGGCACCAAAGGTTGAGAGGCCAGCGAGAGTGCCGCACTGACTGGGATTTAGAAGACCTACTTCATGAGCTATAAGGGAGAGGCGACTGGCCACTATCCTTTCTCGTATTTTTGAGAATGTCTCAAGCAGAACTATAATCAGGAATCGTGAAGGAGTAGAGTAGTCCAGTTTACCTGGTATAAAGAGTACCATCCTATTAGCTATTTTGAGGCTTTTCTGGTAGTGTCCATAAGCATGAAGTAGGGCGAGGAGGGAGGTCATCAGTGATGGGTTGGTGGCATGAATCTTTTTCCATATCCCATCTGGTATCTAGTCTGGACTAGGGGTGGAGGTGTTCGAAGATTTGGTAAGAGCAAGTGTAATCTCTACAGAGGTAAGTGGGGGGTGTTCAGAGTCGAAGCGTAGGTAGGCTAATGATTGTGTTAGTGGTCTTGGCTGGAAAAAATAAGTAAGTAGAGTGGCATTGATCTGGGATGGGGAGTCTGCACCTGGCAGTTCGGGGTACCGATCTTCTTCTCTACCCATTGTGGTCCTCTTGGCTTTCCAGACTGACTGTGGTATCACCCTAGCCAGGAATCTCTTCCAATAGGTGGCCTTGGCTATTTTTATTACCTTGAAGTAATGGTTGTGGTAGGCCTTTAGTTCATCTAAGGACTGTAGAGTGGGGTATTTTCTGTGTCGCCTTGAGGTGCAGTGGTATGATTGCTTGAGGTGCGTGATTTCCATGCTCCACCAAGGTTTTAAGTAAATTGAGACTTGTTTGGTCAGTGTAGATGTTTTGAGGAGTATTGTGAGGGTAAGCATGTATCTTTCTAGCCATCTATCTAGATCTAGGTTAGTGGGGTGTGGAAGGGGCGGTAGGAATACTAGAGCTTTCAGCTTCTCCTCCTGGACCACCCAGTCTGTCTTGTCCCAGTAGGGCATTTGAGGCGGTATTCGCAGGCGCGGTGCTGTAAACTTTATAGAGATTAGGGGGCAGTGGGATCCTGTTGCATGTTGGTTGGTTGACCAGGACTGTAAAAGGCTAGTGAGGGGGGCATTAGTGAAGGCCAGGTCAATCACCACAGGTCTTGTATTGCAGTAGAAGGGGAACCTGGTGTAGGCTTCAGGGGTGTTGAAAAGTTCGAAGTCAGAGTCGTTTGCCTGTTCGAAGTGGGGGTAGGATGTGGAGAACCAGTTTGTGGAGAGTGCCCTCCACGGGTCAGCCTCCGGGTAGTGGATGTTGAAGTCCCCTGCCATGAGTGTAAGAATGAAATGTCAGGAGATGGAAGTAAACAGATCGCCTTTTCAGTTGCCAGAGGAAGTACTGACAGTACAGTATAGGTTATAGGCCCTGAACCTTGCGTGGTTGGAGTCAAAAAGCCCAAGCGGGGAGTAAACGTCAATGGCCATAAAATGAGGCTGATCAAAAAAACAAAGGAGCATTGAAAAAATATTTAAAAATTCCAAGCAAACATAAACAGTCACCTTGGGAGGGGTTCCTTATTTGAAAGGTGGAGTAAATAATTTAAAAAACATAAAAGTAGGAAGTCTGTTGCAGTAGATGGGCGGGTCCTGTAGCAGTATTATTTGTGAAAGGGGCTTCAAAATCTGAAAGCTATTACACAATGAAAGAAAAACAACCAAGCTTCCCAGGCAGTTATGTTGAACAAAGAAAAGTTACTTAAGAGAAGATGGACGAGGTGACCCATTGGACGAGGTGCAGGAAGAGTCCTCCCCCTTTGTGCACCTGTAATGAGGTCTTCAGAAGAAAACGCATCAACCCATGGGGGAGGGGGCCGACTCATTTGAGTATCAGTGTATTAAACAGGCTCATTGGGAGAGTACGAGTAGTCGATTAACGTGGGGTCTCTTCCACACTAGTATCAGTCTACTTCCCGTGGCCCTTAGGGGTAGCAGGTCAGGAGTTATCCTCACCTGTATCTATTCCTTACTCTTCACATTGCGGGAGCAAGTCATCTTTAACTGGATGCTAGGGTCGGGAGGGTCAGTCATTGTTTGTTGTGGAGTGATCCCTGGAGCAGTTAAGGCACTTGAGGGAAGAGGTGAGGCAGCAGGCAACAACTGCCTGGAGGTGGCCATTTTTAGGGCACGTTGAGTTGGTGCATCTATGAGCTGATCGGGGATGGGAAGCTGCACTGAGTGGAAAAACTGCGCCTTTTTCTTTGCTCATGGGTGAGGGGTGTCCAAATTTCCAGCACTTCCGGCATTGCCTGTAGCGGGTTTTAGAGTAGTAGACGTCCACCTTACAGGATTTGGAATAGAGGTAGATGGTCTTTCCTATCTTCACAACATCAGCAGGAGGAACCGATATGATAATAGAAGTAGAGTTCTTAATTGCCCTAATTTCAGGGTCCAGTTGGAGGTATCTGGTAGAGAAGATCATGACTCCTGTTACATTTAGGATTGGGTTTTCTAGCTCAGAGTGGAGCTCTTCTTGATCTTGTTGGAGAAAAGGAATTGGGAAGCTGTGAATAGCCAGCTAGACTTAGTTGGGCGCTGGCCTGAATGGCCTAAAAGTGTTGTCCCCAACTGGGAATACTTGGTTGAACCTTGCGGCTAGGGCCTCATAGTAGGGGGAGTAGGCGGTAGCATAGGTCTGCAGCAAGAGGGCTATGAGAGTGAGTGTACCTTTAGCGTTGACAGAAACTCTGAAACACAGTGGGTGGGGGCAGTTCACCTGTCAGAGGGCTTGGACGGCTATGTCCAGGGATGTCGCAGCTATCTGAAGTGTATCTTGGTGGGGAGCGGAGTCTCTCAAGGTGAAAAGAATCTTCTGTCAGCTGCTAGTAGCAGGGTGGCACATGAAATGTGGGACCCACCTTCTTTAACACTGTGACTTGGGTGGCCATAGCCTGGTCTTCCCCCTTCACCTTCTTGGACTTCCTTCTGCCAATTTTTGCTTAAGGGGAAGCAGCCTGGGTGTAGGTGGATGGTCTAATTTTGGTTTTACTAAGAGCCTTATTGAGTGCCGGCTCTAGGTGGCTGGATGTGAAGGATTAGGTACTATACTTCCCTGCGCGAAAGGACTAGGGCTTTCAAGAGTGAGGACTTTGAACGGCGTAGGTGTTTTGGTTACTGTACAACCTCTTGGTGGCAGTGTCACAACAGGGGATGTCGGGGTCGATGTCCATCACAGGACTAGTAGTCGCAATGGTTGTGGCTGTGTGGCTTTTCCCAGGTATTCTGTGTTTTTTCCCAGTCTGGGGCTGGTGGAGCTGTGTGGCCTATTTTGCCAAGAGACAAACCACCACCTGGGATGAGAGGTCAGCCACTATGGCTTAGATAGAGGTGAGGGAGGGGTCCCCATTAGCCTAGTCTTGGTGTGGAGGGGTGACTAGGTTGCTCAGGATGGAGCCGATTCTGTAGTGTAGGGCTACTATTTCTTCTAGCACAGCCATGACTAGGGGGAGGAGTGATGCCTCGCCCCCGGTTAGGTTCCAGAGACCAGCATCTTGGAGCCGGTGGAAGACATCCCTATTGGCAGCTAGATTGGAGGTGGTGTAGTTGTACATTTCCCTAAGTAGTGGTAGGTTTAGATCAAGGAGGCCGACAGAGGTGGATTTTGAGGGATTCTGGGGTGGAGAGGAATGTGATGTGGCAGCCAGGGCCAGCACTGAGGCAGTTGGAACCTGAGCAGTTCTCCCGGGATAGGGGTGGGAGCGGTCAGAGGTGTGAGACTTTGGGCACAAGGCCCTGCCATTGTTGTGAGTCATAGCGAGGTTCTGAGTCAAGGGAGAGGTAGAGTCACTTATAGAGTGAAGCCTAAGCAAGCGGCAAAAATTGATTTGTCGAGCTAGTTGCCACCTAAAAACTTGGAGTTTAGGGATGACCCAAAGTAGTAATTTTTCAAGCGAGAGGTAAATAGAGGGCGCAGAGCATGAACACAATTATGATCTTCACTTTTTTTTATCTTTTTTAATTTTTTTTTTATTTATATCATATATTACTTGTTAGGTACAAGAATGTGCATGCAGCGTAAGCTATGGCAAAAAGAAAACCTTAATTCCAAACAAACAAACAAAAGAAACCAGTGGCGCAAATCTCCAAAATGACAAATCTGTCATAAGCACCACAAATGGTTACCACTCGAGTCAGTAAAGAAATCAACCAACTTTCATTGCAAAAACACTCAAGAAAAGAATTTATCAGCATTGTATAAAATTCAAAGCAGAGTAGCAGGGGGAAGCAGTTCCTTCTGAGGGGGTGAGAGCGGCCTAATTGGCGGGATGGGTGGAGGAAATCCGGCACCCGTAGTGCAGATATAGTTGGCTGGGCCAATTATCGCAAGAAGTGAGGACCAAATAGGGGAGCCTTGGCCGATGTCACAAACTCCATGGAGGTAGAGCATCCTCTCATCAGTCTTAGCTGAGCATTGAAGGATTGTGTGGGTGAACGTCTCGTCGTTTTCCTCACAGAAGGTGCATATGGAGGAGGATAAGGGGTCATCCCAGGAGTGGTGAGTGGCCAGATAGCTTTTCCTGGCCCTTCCTTGGTGTATTCGGCCAGCTGTGAAGCGGTCGAGTCCCATGAAGGCGTGAGGCTTCAGGGTGGGTTTGTATGGGTAGTAGCAGGGGGGTAGGGCCTGGTGTATCCAGTCTGCGAGGATTCTCTCCCTCAGTGAGGCCTTGAGAGACTTGTAGCTTGATGGGGTAAGAGGTAGTAGAGACAGTCCTGGCTCCAGGGTCAGGTAAGCGGGTGGAAATATTGTGGTCTAACCCATTGCAGGCAGCATGAGGTGTGCCAGCGAGTCAATAGGTAGGTGTCTTGTCATGGGTTTCTCTGCCTTGTACTGGCGCCAGCCCAGGGGGATGTAGTTCTGTACTCTCCCCTTGAGCAGCTTCTTATATACGGATCTGTGTGGGTAGGAGATGTAGGAGCAAAAGTCTGAGGGGAGTCTGGCTGATGCCGGATGGTAGACAGTGGAGGAGCAGGCCAAACGAAGTGCCAACATCCTTCTGCAGTGCTGGATCAGTAGATCCCGGGGAGGTGGGCAGCCCTCGATGGCCAGAATTGTCGTAGGGGTCGAGCTAAAGCAGTTTGTGACCCATCTCATAACTTTGTTCTACAGGACCGATATCTTGTCCATTGTGGCCAGTGTTGGTATCAGGAGATCTGCTTTATATGTGAGAATAGGAAGGATGAGGCCCATAGCGAGCCTGCAGTACATGTGGGGGGGCATACCGATCCCAGGAAGCGCCAGCCTTCTGATAGCAGAGAAAGCCCGTGAGGCCATCGTGAGGCGTTTAGTGAAGTGGGTGGTGGTTTCTAAGGTAGGGCTGAACCAGTATCCCAGCCATCTTGGAGAGGAGGAGGGCACAGAAATCGAGCCATTCAGAGCTATGGGTTTGTTAGAGACTGGGGACCTGTCTTTAGGCATCCTCCAGTGTATTAGTTCTGTCTTAGAGATTGAGAAGAAAACTCCAATCCTCGCTGCCCTGCTTTGAAGCAAAGAAAACACATATTGTAGATACCTAATATTCCCCCTGTAAGCAGTAGTAGAAACTATAATTGAAAAATAGTCAACATAGGAAAAAATCACCCCTTGGGGTATGGAAATATGCAATTCAGAAACATGAATCACAAATAACAAAGGAGCAACAGGCGACCCTTGGGGTGTTCCCACTTGAACGGAAGAAAAGATACCAGAGGCTCCCTGAAACAACCAGCGATATGATCGGTCTGTAAGAAAAGATTGGACCCAGGCTACCAGGTATCTCGGAGTACCCTTGGCACGGAGCTTAGCTGTAAGGAGACTAGAGGAAACATTATCGAAACCTCCCTTTATGTCCAAAAACAGGGAGGAGGCTTTGGAGGAGGGATTTTGTCTTGCCTTAACCTCTTGGGAAAGGGTAGCTGTGGCATCGAAGGTAGAAAGGCCGGCAAGTGAGCCGCATTGATTAGGGTTTAGAAGTCCCACTTCACAGGCTATTAGTGAGAGGCGGGTTGCTACTATCCGTTCCAGTATTTTTAAAAAGGTTTCTAGTAGAACAATAATTCAGAATCAGGATGGGGTAGAGTAGTCTGATTTTCCTGGTTTGGGCAGGACCACCCTGTTGACCATTTTGAGGCTCTTCGCGTGATGTCCGTAGGCCAGAAGTGGGGCAAGCAGGGATGTCAGTATAGCTGAATAAACTTTGTGGACTTTCTTCCAGATCCTGTATGGGATTTGGTCTAGGCCTGGGGCAGAGGTATTGGAAAATCTACCAAGACCAGATGAGATCTCTTCGGGGGCAAGTGGAGGGTGTTCTGGATCGAAGCAGGGGTAGGCTACCAATTGAGTCACCGGTTTTGGTGGGAAGAAATGGTCTAGCAAGGCTGCAGTAATCTTGGTTGGGGAGTCTGCATCCGGCAAGCTAGGGAATCTGTCTTCCTCTCTTCCTATAGCGGCCTTCTTGGCTTTCCAGACTGATTGTGGTGTTAGTCTAGCCAGGAACTCCTTTCAGTAGTTGGTTTTGGCTTTTTTAATCACCTTGAAGTATCGGTTGCGGTGGGATCTTAGGTCCTCCAAGGATTGTGAGGTGGGGTCTCTCCTATTTGTCTTCGAGGCACAGTGATGTGGTTGTCTCAGGTGGGTGATTGTCATGTCCCACCATGGCTTTGAGTGGACGGAGACTCTTTTAGTTGGGGTGCAAGCTTTGATTAGTGTTATCAGTGTCAGTATGTGTCTTTCTAGCCAGTTGTCAAGATCAAGGTCGGTGGGGTTAGGTTGTGGGGAAGGGAATGACAGGTTTTTCGATTGCTTTGTAGCGGTCGTCCAGTCTGTCTTGTCCGAGTATGGGGTTGGAGGTGGCTTTCGAATAAGGGGGGCTGTAGATATAACGGAGATTGAGAGCTGATCAGAACCAGTCACTGGTAGGCGAGTTGACCAGGATTGTAGAAAGCCAGTGAGGGGTGTGTTGGTAAAGGCCAGGTCAATAACGCTGGGCCTCATGTTGTTATCAAATGGGAACCTGGTGTAGGCCCCAGGGGCATTGTAGAGTTCAAAGCTGTTGTCTGGTGCTCACTCGAAGTAGGGGTTGGACATCGAGAATTCATTAAAAGAAATGGTTCTCAGAGGATCTGATAGTGGATGGTGGATGTTGAAGTCCCCCGCCACGAGTGTGGGAAAGGGGTTTTGGGGGAAGTAAGTAATTGGATTAACTGTTCTGTTTCCAGATGAAGTGCCAACCGTCGAGTACAAGTTGTAAGCCCTAAATTGTGAGTAGTTAGCATCAAAGAGCCCCAGAGGGGAGTAAACATCAAGAGCCATAAAGTCAGCCATATTAAAAAAACAAGGAAGTACAGAAAACACATTCAAAAAATCCACCTAAACGTAGGTAGCCACCTTGGAGGGTGTCCCCGGTTGAAATGACGGAGCAAATGATTTAAAGGATGCAAAGATTGGGAGTCTGTTGGGGTAGACAGGGGGGTCTTGCAACAGTATTATCTGTGGGGGGGCTTTCAAACTCTGAAAGCCAGTAAACAATGAAAGAAACACATCCCAGCTTTCCAAACAGTTATCTTGAACAAAGAAAAGTTGCTTAAGAGAGGGTACGGGAGGTGGCCCTATGGGTGAGGTGCAGGAAGGGTCCTCCACCTTTATACACCTATGATGCGGTGTTCAAAGGAAACCGCGTCAGCCCATGGGGGTGGGGGGGCCAACTTGTCTGGGTCTTGGTGCCTTAAACAGGCTCATTGAGAGGGTGCGAGAGGTGGATTGGCATGGAATCTCTTCCACACTGGTGTCAGTCTGTTTGCCTTTTCCCTTAGATGTGGCTGGTCTTGAGATGTCTTCGTCGATATCCATCCCTCCTTCCTCTGAGTAAGGTGGTAAGTTGTCCTTCGCTGAGGCCTTGGACTGGGATGGGCAGTCGTTGTTGGTCGCGGAGTGATCCTCAGAGCAGTTGGGGTATTTCAGTGGTTAGGTGAGGCAACAGGCAGCTATGGCTTTCAGACATCCCTCTTTGGGGCATGTCAGGCTCGTGCATCTATGTGCCGATCGGGGGTAGGACCCAGAGCAGAGTGGGCAGACCGAAGTGCTCTCTTTGCACGTAGGAGAGGGGTGTGCGAATTTCCAGCACTTTCGGCATTGCATGTAGCAGCTCTTAGAGTGGCATAGGTTCACTTTGCGGGGCTTGTAGTAGAGGTAGATGGTCCTTCCTATCTTCACAATATCAGTAGGAGGAACCGACACAACAGTGGAGGTAGAGTTCATGGTAGCTCTTATTTCTGGGTTTGGTTGCAGGTATCTTGCGATGAAGATAGTCACCTCAGTTGTGTTTAGGATGGAGTTTTCCAACTCAGATCGAAGCTCCTCGTGGTCCTGAGGGAGGAAAGGAATATGTAGGCCATGGATGGCTAGTTGGACTTCGTTAGGGGCTGGCCTGAATGGCCTAAATGGATTGTCCCCAATTGGGAACGCCTGGTTAAACCTCGCTGCCAGGACATCATAGTATGGGGAGTAGGTGGTCGCGGGAGTCCGGAGAGAGTGAGTTGTGAGAGTGAGGGCACTTCTGGCATTGACAGATGCTCTAAAGCATAGTGGGTGGGGACAGTTTGCTTCTTTTAGTACTTGGGCTGCTATGTCTGGGGCGGTTGCTACTATTCTAAGCGCATCTTGGTGGGGAAGGGGAGTCTCTCAAGGTGAGAAGAACCTTCTGTCTGCTGCTGGAAGGGGGGATGGCCTTCTGACTGAGGGGCCTGTACCCGTTGATGCTGTGACTTGGGCTGCAGAGGCGGAGGCCTTGTCTCCACCCTTCGTTTTTCTGCACTGTCTTCCCTCAGATTGCCCTTGCGGGGCGGCCGCTTGGGCATAGGTTGATGGTCTAGATTTGGCTTTACTGAGAGCCTTATTAAGGGACGGCTCTAGGTGGCCAGAGGTGAATGAGTAGGCGCTGTATTTCCCCTCGCAGAAGGCCTGGGCCTCCCACGATTGCGGGTTTTTGACTGGGTAGGCGTTGGGATCACCGTACCACTTCTCAGTGGCTGTGTCGTAACAGGGGTTATCGGAATCGAAGTAAGTCTCTGGGCTAGCGGTCAGGATAGGTAGGGCTGTTGGGCTTTTCCCTGTTTGTTTCGATTGTTTTCCTAGCTGGGGTTGGTGGGGTGCCACGATTTGCTTGGCTGAGAGGGAGGTCACCACTCTGGATGAGAGGTCAGCCACGATGGCTTGAATCGAGGCAAGAGAGGGGCCCTTGTTGGGCTGGGCTTTTTGTGGAGGGACTGTGAGTTTGCTCTATATGGAGCCAATTCTTTCGTGGAGGACTTCTATTCCTTCGAGTGCAGTCATAATTAGGAGAAGAATCGCGGCCTCTCCCGCTGTCAGGCTTCTGAGATCAGCGTCCCAGAGTTGTGTGATAACGTCTCTGTTGGTGGCAAGGTTGGAGGTAGTGTAATTGTATATTTCTCTAAGGAGGGGGAGGTTGGGATCGAGCGGGCCTACAGAGGAGGACCGGGTCTGATTCAGGAAGGGGGAGGAGTGAATCTGGGCAGCTGATGCCAGGGCTGGGGTAGTTGGGACCTGAGCAGTTCTTCCTGCATAGGGGTGGGAGCGATCCCAAGCGGGAGATTCTGGGCACGAGTCCCTTCCAGTATTGTGAGTCATAGCAAAAGCTGTGAATCAAGTAAGGGGTAGTATCGCTTATAGAGTGAAGCCTAAGCGAGAGGCCAAAGTTGGTTTGTCGAGCTCGTTGCCAGCCAAAAACTTGGTGTTTATGGATGACGGAAAGCAGTAATTTTTCGGGCGAGAGGTGAATAGAGGACGCGGAGTATGAAACACAATTATAATCTTTCCTTTTTTTTCTTCTTTTTTTAAATCATATATTACTTGATTAGGGTACAAGAACATGCATGCAGCGTAAGCTATGGTAAAAAGAAAACCCTTAATTTCAAACATTCCTCTCCCCGCCAGGTAAGAGCCGTCTGTCCCAAGTCCCTCTGGTATGGAGCCAACCGCACATCTCGCCCCCGGCCAGACCTATCCCTACCTTGCAAGCGAACTCGGAGAGTAAGAGAAGCCTAACTAGAAACAAGCAGGAAACATCAGGAAAAACCCCACGGGAAATCTCGGCCCGAAGGCACAAAAGAAAACCAATTAATATCCCTGAATGTACCCCCTATAGGGATGACCAGCCAAATAGTAAAAGTTGGGGCGGTAATGTCTTACCCGGTATGGGTTCACAAGGAAGTGTGGAGGTAGGTGTCGGCCTTTTCACCTAGAGGAAGAGCTGTTGGGCAGAAGGGGCATCGCCACCCTCAAGCCCTGATGAGAGGTAGCAGTAAGATGCCAGCTGGGGGTTGGTGGGTACCGGAAGAAGGTCCAGCGAAGTGGAGGTAGCAGTAGGGTGCCAGCCAGGGTAGCAGTAAGATGCCAGCTTGGGTGGGAGGGCGCGAGCACAGCCTGCGAAGAGTAAAGATGGCAGTAAGCTGCAAGCTGTCTGGTAGCAGTAGGGTGCCCACCTGGGGGTGGTGTAGCAGTAGAGTACAAGCCGATCACAATGGTGGGGAGTGTAGATGGAGGACAACCGTCCCTAAACAACAAAAAGGCTGTCGGTATCGTGTTCATGTCTTGCTAGTCAGCCTCCAGCAAGCCCCAATCAAAGCCAGCTGTTTTACCACGTCTCTCATGTAGTCCCTTGTTCTCTGAGAGATAGTGTCACTATAGTAGATGGGATACCACCAGCTGAAGCGATGAGTGAGGAAAGAGGATGGCGAAATTGACCGTAGCCTGTTGAGGAAACCGGACACAACTCCTCCAGTTTCTTTAGGAAGAGGGATACAGGAAACCATCGTAATCGCGTACCGCAAACCGTAATCCCAGCCATCTGCCAAGATGAACAAAGGGTTGAAGCCGACTGTGCTGATACTAAGCGAGGCTAGAGCAAAAGCTTGGTAAAGAGGTTTCTGGACCTCGCGAGATGCCAGAGGGGAGGATAGAGTATCCTACGGGGGTAGACCCCCAGGGAAAGAGATGAGAAGACAGACTCGAAGTCCAAAAGGATGGATGGAGATAGCCTACACCCCCCCCAAGAAGAGGGTGCAGACCGAAAAGTGGTGATAGTTTGGTGTGGTGTTGAGTCTATACCAAATAGGAAATAAATTTCAATCACTGGAGGTGTAGCAGAGACGGATGATGAACACAATTATGATCTTATTATTTTTATTTTATATAACATATGTCTTACTATTTTACTTAATACAATATTATAATGAATATTATTATACTTTTTTATCACATTTTACATAATATTATAATATTTTGACTAATTAAACTTTCTTATAAACTCTAGAAGAAAAGTCTTATCATAATAGTCTATTTTCAGACATAGAGGGCCAAGTCTTAGCATGTAAAGCAGCTCAGCCATGTAATACTTTTTTTTAACCTTGTTCAGGTTTTAGTCTATATAAACTATATTAGTCACATTATTACCAAAATCTACGTCTTTCCTCTTCTTCTATGTAGTCCTCAATCTCTCACTCTCTCCTGCCTACCTAAATAAACTATCCACCTCCTCCTCCACTTACTCTTGAAACCTCTCCCCCTTCTCCCTCATCCTCTTTTTTTCTTTTGCCACCTCTCCTTCTCTTCTCTTCTTCTAACTTGTTTCTTGCTGACCTACTCCTTTAACACTCTTCTTATATTCTCTTTCAACTTCTCCCAATAGTTACTCTTACTTTTCAGAATATTCAATAATCTTTCCTCTATCATCTTTACTTTCCTCTCCTCTTCCTCATTCATATTTCTCTCATTTTCTCTTGCTACTGTTTCTCTCAACTCTTCTATTCTCACTCTCATTTTATCTACTACCTTTTCTCATGCTACCACCTTTCTCCTAGGTTATACTACTACAAAGTATCTAATAAAGTACCAGTGCCTACTAACTTAAAGGTTGGTATAGTACCACTACCCTATCTACTTAAAATCCTTCACTCTTACTACTGCCATGAACATCAAGCCTTTACAAGTATACTTTCTTCTCTTTTCTAACTCTTTCTCCTCAATCAACTATCTTACTCACTTATAAAATCCCATTCCAGCCTCGTGTAGTACAACCTCATTCTTACCAATTTTTTACTTTCTCCTCAAACCTCGTATCTTTACCATAAGTAGGATATCTTCCTCTCAAGAATATTCTGGATTAATGCCACACCCACTTTCTTTCTTTTACCTCTCTCTATAATTTGAGCAACTCTCTTCTCCAAACTACCTACTACTTGCTTTCTCATAGCCTTTCTTACTGGTCAACCTTCCTCTAGTAAAGCCACCCTCTATGAGTGCAACTAGACTTGCATTTCATCTTCTTCACTTCTCTAAATCCTATTTACCCTCCCGTAAATCTTTACTTACCTTAACTCATTCTCAACTTCTTCTTAACATTTGCTTAAATATTTGCTCTTTCCAAAAAGTATATTTGTTATAAGATACTGTGAGGCGGACAACAAACTCTAGTATAACTGAGAGATATTGGCTAAAATCATCGATCAGAAAATCTGTCGAGGAAGACTTGTCTGGATAAGTATGTAAGATAAAGATTTATAGCAAAACTATTTTATATTGATAAGATCTCTTCTCCGTTACTTGATAATATCTGTAAAGCTTGGGAGGCACTTCAATATTTATATCCTGTGTCTGCGTGTTTGCTGATAACTTCTAACTACTTTAACTTAAAAGTACTACTTTGGTTTTACTACGCAAACATCCAGAATCTTATAAGTGCAAGTACCATTTGATCTTGAAACTTCTTACACGCTTTCATGATTATGGAATAGTATTTCTCCACTGAGATGACTGGACCATTTGTTATATCAAGCAGTGGTCTTCAACTTAGTTAACCACATAGACTATTATATTACTTTAGTCTTATTAACTATCATTCTATTAGTCTCTTGAGTCATGAAGTGATCAGTTTCCTGCTAGACTATCTAGTGCCAATCGCAAGTCTAAGTCTGACATGTCTTTATCTTAACGATTTTTGACTTATCTAGGTTTTCCTGTCTGCGCATGCTTCTCCTTGATCAGTCTGCCTTCATGGAGGAGTCCAATTAGTAGTACCAACCAACCTATAGCTGATCTCAGAAGGGTATGGGTAGATTTGGTATTCCTTTGATAGCTTCAGCCACTGTAACATCCTCTTTGAGTATTTTGCCGAAGATTTCCCGTCACTTTCAGCCTATTATTAGGTAGTCTAACCTTGAAGCCTACCATCTCAATATACCTCTGACGGACATTTTCCATTCCACTCAATGCTTGCCATGGGCTGGGCTGGGCCTGGCCCACAAATGCCCAGCCCGGCCCACCAACTAGTAGGCCCAGCCCACGAAAGCCCAGCCCAGCCCACCAGGCCCATGGGCCACAGTAAAATTATTTTATTTTATTTATGATGACTAAAATGTTTCTATTAATGTAAATAATAAGATAAAAGTACCAAATTATAGGCTTTAATAAAAATAGCACCATTAAATTTTATAACTTGTTTAATTTCTGTAACTACATTCGCTAAGGTACTAGTACAAGAATAGATTGTAATTATAGAATTGATCAAAGTATTCTAAGGATTTATTCTCCACCTTTAGCTTCCTCGGCACCAAGAGCATCCAGCAAATTCTGAACCATCTGAAGTTCAGGGTGGGTAACCAGAAAGAAATTGTCTTTAATCCATGACTTAGCACATTCTGGCGTGAGGCGAGGACGGGGGTATTTGTGAAGAATAGAAGTCGCCAGGCTCCACTAGAGTAGGATTTGGATAATTGTTCATAGCTGGTTTTGCCTATAGAGAAGGATAGTAGCTGTACACTATCTTGTTAGGTATTGTGATGTTGATGATATTTAGTACTATGTAGTAATATTTACTGTAGTTGTTTCATCTTAGGGCACAAATTTACATACTAACAAAAGCCTACGGGCCTCATGGGCCATCACCAAGCCTGTGGGCTTTTGTGGGCCAGGCCCAGCCTGGCCTGGCCCATGGCAAGCATTGATTCCACTTCCCTGATATCACCAAGGGTCTCCTCTCGTATATGCTGCGAACCGGATGCAGTCAGATGGACAGCAGTGACATATATGGTGTTATAAAGTGGGCTTCATTGAAATGACATTTTAGTTATGGGACGCAACTCTCAAAATTTCACTAATAGTGTGCAGGCCCCATAAGGAGGCAGGAGGTAAGTGTTGGCTCTCCGGAAAATCAAGGGTCTGTGTGCGGTTACCCTACCGTGGATGCATGCACTTGTCTCAGATTTCTATATGCCTAATAGTTGCAGATGATAATATGACTGTAAAGTCATCGTAAGGTTCCTGGAATCAGTTGTGATTGGTAGTAAATACAAAATATGATTTGTGGAACAAGGTTAAATTTCAAACACTATAGTTATATCAGCTATAGTGCTTGTGAAGACTCTCCAGCCATGATTGTATACAAACTAATAATATACAAGTATACAGTAATAGAGTAGTAAATAATTGAATCTGGTATATAAGAGAGGAATACTAGTACTATATCAAAGCTTAGATGATAAACACTGTATTGCAAGTAGGCCCAAACATGGTATTCTAAAACGGCAAAACCTGATGTGTAACTAGTTATTCATATTAAGAAATTTTGAAGGAAAAAAAAAGTATCAATGTAAAGAGAATTTTAAGGACAACAAACAAGTACTCCTTTTTCTTTTTTCAACAATTAAGTCTCTTTAGTAAGAAGAGATCCAGGACAAAAAGTAAAACTTTTTGAAATTTTTGGTGAGAGTGAAACAAGTGAGAAAAATACTGTGGAGTGAGGATAAGTAAGAAACTAAAAGAGTGACTGAATATGTGAAAGCCAAGAAAATCAATTTCAATTACCATTCCAAAATATCAATGATATGCCACAGCTAAACAAGAAGCGAGAGCGACTACGCATGATCACTATTATGCTTGTTGCCTGTATTTGCTAGTGTATTATTTCACCCAACGCATCATGTCTTGGCGATTTTCGGTTCAACTTGGATTGGTTGCAACAGAACCGCTGTTCCACCGGAGAACCCACCTTTAGGCTTTTTGCGCCGTAGCTGTAGAAGCCCTCAGAGATAAATACCGATGAATGGGGAAACGGCTCACCGCCGCCAGGTACTGCGCCCGAATACCGGTGCTCCATCAATATTATTACCGGTATGATAACCTCATCACTATCACCAGTTCTGGGCCGTGGCGTCCCAGACCCTAAAATGACTGTCTCCCAGACACCCAGAAATATTCCCCCTATGATATCATGCAATCTAGGTGGATTTTGTTCAACCAACCCACGTGATCCTCACCCCTCCCTAAAACATCGGTGCCGGTGCGACCTTCACGCCAAAACTAGTAATTATACAAGGTCCCGCAAGAAGTTATGGAACAGTTATTTGAGGTTAACCAGCCAAATACATCCCTGTCTGTTCCGGTTAATGGGTCCCTACCCTTGTACAGTAAATGCTTCCATGAGCACTCCCGTTGTATCCTTAACCTAAATTACAGGAAGCCCCCCCCCAGGTGCTCGAAGAAGGAATTTATTCCTTGTTCATGAATGACATACATTATGGTACGGCGCCTATTTTGCACCTGATCGGAAAAGAGCCCCTACAGGTTTTTATTCATGAGTTATTATTCATGAGTTATTACGAGTATCACCCGGGAAAGTTGAATTCTTACAATCTGCTAGGGGGATGATTATGATGAATGAATGATACAATGAATACATGTCAGGTGACTGTTAATGTAATTCTGGCACTGTGTTTCCACAGAGCTTTAACCTACAGTACTGTACCGGCACATACGAGTAGGCTGTAACAAAGGGCCTGAATGAAGGGTGTTCGTGTGATGGAAACGTGGATGGGGCGCGTGGGGTGTTCGCCTGGCGAATAATGTCAGGCTACCCCAAAGTAGCTAGACACATCACGGGAAGGGAAATCTGTGCCGGCCAATCAATAGTCAAATGGGAAGATCCAAGATCCATAAAGGGCTTAGATACTTCCACTCAAGGCCTGCCTATTCCATTCACCAACGAATGATTGCTTTCCAAGCACTCTTTTCATGGTTCTCTTTTTTCCCATCGCCTTGCTATTTCCCGTGCTACTGTAAATGGTACGGCAGCAGACTGACCGAATGAGGGGTGCTCATGAGAAACAGAGAGCGACAAAAGACTGAATGACCAGATTCGGTGGCTTTCGAGCTTCGATAGGAGATTGGTAGCCGGGAGATTATCGTACCCTACCGGTATCCATTTGGTGCCATCACTCCAATTGCATATAACCTTACAGAATTGCATGCCCTCCGTTTGTTGGATCCTATGTTTTCTCACTCTGTCTCCCATCACCATCGCGGACCAGCCTCTCCTATCCTGTGTGTGTGATATATCACCGTCCCTAGCCCTGATACCATAGCTTGCCAAAAGAGGATCCAAGATAGCGTTCGTTCTCCACTTTTCCGGGATCAAACACCATCCATCAATCACCCCGTGCATCTTGCAGCCAGCATACACGCGGAGGGCACATATATCACACCGCACACTATTCCCATCATATATACGATACTTTACCCTATTGTTTCCATTACCCATGATCTCCCCCCCGCCATCGCACATGGTGAGTCGAGGTCGGCAATAAGAATAAAATACTGAGCGGAGGCTGTGATATTTGTGAGTGGGTGAGAGAGAGAGTGCGAAAGAGAAAAGTTAAGCTCTTATCAGACTCTGAATTCCATGCTTTATTCCACCTTCCCTTTCTCCTCCCGCTGATCTTATCGTCTCAGTCGGCCGTTCCCTTGTCGTTTCGCTAGGCACAGCACGACAAATACCGATCCCATACCGTCCAGTACCGCACTCTACATTCTCCAAAAGACGGGACGGAAACCGCCGCCCAGACCCCGCTACCCCAGGAAAAGTCATCTGCCATCCTATTTCTCCATCTCTAATAACTTAGCGTTGCCAGATTTGCTCTTCTGCTTGCCTCCATTGAAGAAGGCCTTACCTCCACTGCACATACCGCATCATAGGATTTGTTCACCTAAATTATATGCCCTGTCCCCCCTACTGGAGTAACAATCAAAACAAAACAAAATAATCATCGTCTTTTACTTGTCGCCTAGTTGTCAGGTTGTATGTCTGCCGCTGGGAATTGGTGATAGCAATACCCTAATGGTACGACTTCGAATTCATTTTGTTATTGGCCATTTTAAACTTTCAAGCAATCACAACCACTTCCACAACCCACGCCTACCTGCCTGGCCTGCCCGCCTGCCCGCCGACTGTGGCCTGTCAACCTCCCTTCTTTGCTTCTCCCCCCTCGACTCTCTCACTTTCTGTTCCCTTCACTCTCTTCTCCCATAACTCAAGCCGGATAACCTTCTCGTCATCAACGACCCCATCCACCTTTTTATTTTTTCCCTCCCCGCCAGCCGGACGAATCCGTATTCCCGTTACTGCTCCCGCTACCTCAGTACATTTGCACAAACCTTGGTTGAATGAGTTGGGGCGGTTTGATTCGGAAACCTGACAGCAACCGCCGTCTGGTCTCGAACCCAGCTCCTGTCGATACAACCCCAGTCTCTTATTCACGATCAGACAACCGGTGTTAGCCTTTTTCTTTTTTCTTTTTTTTTTTTTCCCTTGCCTCGCGCTGGGGTCCCATTATTCTCTTTTTTTCTTCTTCTTCTTTTCTTTTTTCTCTGTTCCCTTTTGTCGTCATTACACAGCTGCCTTGCCAACCCCTAGGAGTTACTACCGGAAACTACCCAGCCTAGTTCTATTCGATCCACACACTCCGCAGACAAAATTTCCCGGTTTGGTGCGTCCATCTCTTGACCTGTCAGCTATCGTGCACCCCCCAGTTATCTGTGTGCCTATCACAATTACATACTGGGGCAAGGTCTCAACACATTCTCTTCAAGTTTGAACCACCTTATCTCTCACCACCTGCCTTTTGTTTCCCATCCCTCGCTCCTTTATTCCTCCGAAGCTTGTTTAAACGTAGCAAAGCTGTCACCCCTTGCCACTTCACCTTTTCGCTTCATTTGTATTTCCAGATCTTGCTGAACCAGGCTTGATTTTATTCCCCCCCTTAGCCATTCGTTCCAGCGTATGAGACTTTCTTGGTGGTGATACAATTTGAGCTTTGTTTCCCTTCTTTCCTCAATACATTGTTTAGCGGCCTCCGCTAGAATTGTCAATCTAGCGATATCCTAGTTTCCTAGAGCTGTACCATACTGTGGCAGAAAACCAACCGAAGTGAAACTGTATTCCAGGTTAATCTAGGGAAGGGTGGTTGGATATGGTGGAAGATAAGAACTCCCCAAGACTCGGTAATACTCTTTAACGAACTGACGAGAGACCACAGAGCTGACATGTGGCTCCAGAAATGGCCAATTTATTTCGCCACGGACTTTTCAATTGCTTCTTTGATGATGAGCCCATTCTAAGGACCAATGCCCTAAGAATTCTCGGCTTGGTAGTGGACCATTGGACCGTAGCATGGCAAGACTACCTTAGGACATCATCCGGTTCCTCAATGTCGCCGAGATTGGCAAGACCACCACTGGCGAGACAGCAAAGCAATGGCTCTGGAGCATCACCAGCGCCGCCTTCTTCCAGGAATATATTAAGACGGGATTCCAGTTTCAAAATGCACTTTGAGGACGTATTTGGGGTAGATGGCGATGATTCATCGACAATGGACCACCTAGGGAGAAAAGACTCGATAAACAATTCGTTCTTGCTTTTAACACCTGAGAGGGATGATGGCTGGACAACCTTATCTGGGGATTTCGCTGTATCTCCGACAGATGCCTCCGGAAGCTTTGCTGATGGGGCGGTCAGATTTGGCAATAAATGGTTGGCCGAGCTTGATTTTGCTAACAGGGACCTCGCGTGGACTGGACACCAGGTGGCCGATGAAATATGGGGTGCTGAAGAGATAAAAACAAACCTAGAGAATTTTTATTCGTGGCTATTGAGGTTTTCAATTGATTGTCCCTTCAAGGATGTTAGGAAAGAATGCAGGGCGATCCTACAAAGAGCAGAGGTACACTCTTATCATTCCATCCTTGCTGCTTATCATTCGCTATTTCCCTTCCTACCCATCGCCTGATCCACGATCGGTTTAGAACTGATTCTTTTTTCGCAATAGAAAGCCGGTGCACGCTTACCCGAAGTTCCTGTCCGAGGCCCCTCCTTCTTCATTCCGTTGAACGAAACTATTGGACTGAATTTTGGTCCATGGACCCCAGCAACTCCAAACCCCAAATCTCCAACATCTTTTGACATTCCGTCCGAAGATGAAGAGGATTGCATCTCGTTCTCTCCCAGAGAATCTAACGGAAACATGAGCCCTGCTTCTGGAATAATGATTCCTGATCCAAATAAGGGCTCGGCAAATGGAGAGCGTCCCCGCTCAACATCACGTGGTAGAACTCCGATCGGTTCCCTTAGTAGAGGTAATCGTCGGACTACAGTCTCGATTGTCTCCTCACTCTTCCAGACTCCGCCGTCCCCGCCAAATGGTGTCGGTGCGTCCCACAAAGTCAAGAAGCGCCAAGCTCGTCGACCAATGCCCAAATACCTACCTAAACCCAAGCCACCCAGCGATGAAGTTAGGGCTCTTCAGGTTAACGCGTATATGCGCACCGGGAGGGTTGGGAATCTCAACAAGATACTCTTTTTCTTTCCCCGGTTTGCCGAAATCAACAGAGAGACCACAGATCTGTTCCTATCTGATGATTCCGGGAATGGCCCGTTGCCACAGAAGTGGAGGATTTACCTCGGAATCATCTCTTCAGCAGAGAAAAAGTGTCAATACTACCTTTCGCTACTTTCGGAGAAATTTCTCACAGTGCGAGGCGATAGACAGTGGTTGAAGGGTCTTCAATATACCCCTCCCAAATTACAGAGGATTTCAAAGTTAAATATGCTGCTAGCACACAGACCCTGGACCATCGCCCCAGAGGACATCAAAGAGCTGGTTCGGGGAGAGGAGGGTGGGAATATGGACCCGGAGCAAAGGTGGGCCATGGCGGAGGTTGTGCAAGCAATATGTATTATGAGTTTCTACCACTCCAAATCAGCAATGGCTCTAGCTTGGGCAATTCTACCGGAGGCAGACTTATTGGGGGGAACAGTGAAAACTATGGAAAAGTGTACGCCCGTGGCCCCTTTCGGTAGTTTAGCTACTACCTCTATATCAATCGAACCGAGTGAGAATTCTGGATTTGTAAAACGAGACGAAGAGTCCGGCAAGTCCGGGGTTTGTCGGAAGCGCCAGCAGCAGGTGGTGGAGGGTCAAGATCCCATGGAATTGCCTGAGAAATGGAGAAAGACTCCCAACGGAGGGATACCATTTATATCAGATCCAAACAGCCCGACAAGTCCATTGCTCTCCTCATCAAAGCCCGTGGATGTGCCTACTGCCTCGCTTATGAAGGCACAGGCAACATTAGGAACTGTGAAGGAGAGGGAAAGGCACCACCGCCGCACCAAGAGCCAGAAGCGCAGGAAATCGTTCGAGGAATGCGCAGCTAGTGATGATGCTCCACCTCCAGCTACAGGCCTCGGCGGGTTTTCTCTATCCGCTCCAAACAGCTATGTCCCGTTTTCTAGTCTTTCCAATGGCAGACCGTTGCCAGCCCAAGCAAGGGATTTTCTCCTCTCTCCCTCCAGCTCTACAAGTTCTCTTTTCGACACAAGCTTGCTCGGGGACCAAGTCCCCGCCAATATCATCGTGGAAGATTATACTCGGTTTCTACACCCAGAAAGTTTAGACCATGAGCATAAAGACTTTGATCCAAATTCGTACGAGTACGAATTTTTACCTATGGAAGAGTTTGAATGGGAACGTAACGCCAGTAGCATTATCTCAGATTATCTTGATGGCGTGGTTGAACTATTAGACCGATACTTCAAGGAAGCCCAGGAGGCAGACGGAGAAGAGGATAGCCTTTTCAGTGCTCCTGTGGAAACATTGCCACCCAGAAAGAGACTGAATGACGAGCCCTCCTCCGGCAGAGGCGATGACAGATCATCGAGAACTCCCTGTGACGGCGAGTTTGATGATTTGGATTCTAGTCATGATCACAATTTGTCTGAACGCCACAATCGTGTCGACCGATCCTTCAATTCATCGGGCCGATCTACCTCTTCTCCGCCCAGATATGGCTTCGAACCCCGGTCTTTCAAGGAAGCGGCCTGGTTTTATAGTCTGAGGTTGTTGGGTATCCAGAAGGATGACTTTAGATACAGCGAGATTAAGGTTCTGCTAGATAAAGGTGCCAGGCGGTATCTTAAGAGGATATGCGCCCAGCCAGACATGGTCAGTCTAGCAGATTGGGCTGGGGTTGGTCAGGGAATTGGCGGATTGAAGTGCGAAGAAAAGTGTTTGCTCTCATTACTTGCGTGTCAAGCGCAATTTATGGGAGAAATGCTTTGGGGGATAAGGGCTGTTAGTGAGTACATTGGCTAGTAGTTAGTAAGATATGAGTTCTACCCGATGTCAATTTTCCTTTGCTATTTTTTTATACCTTCTATAGCATCAAAGTCGCTGCTATAGTGGCATTTTTCCTTCTTCTAATCTCATATCTGCCTACTTCACTTGGGGAACGCGGTTGTCGATGGTCTGTATTCGGGAGCACTTTCATTACCACTCGTCTTGTTGTCTTTTTTTCACACCGTCTTTTCTTCGCCCTGGATCACTGCACGTGTGAAATTTTTACTCTTCATTACAAATTCAATATCGCCAGGGCAGCCATCACGGGTTAGGGAGTGATTGGGTTCTTTCGAGGGGGGTTGGGAACAGGTGTTCATAAGGGCTTGCTTGATCTTTGTTTTCTCTTCATCTTATCATACCAGAACCTCACTTATGCCTGTTTCTTCTTTTCTTTCTTTCTACCCCCACCCCACTCTTTCCATTATTTCCCAGTACTGGTCATTTCTTCATTTTCATGGGCCCTTTGGCCAAGCAACTGCGGTTGGGGGTGGCTTGCATGCCTTTTACTCACAAACATTTTTTTACCTTTTGTGTGGGAATGGAATCAAAAGTTTTCCATTTATTTTTTATTTCCCCCATGGATCGGGGTTGGGTATTTCTATCTTGATTTGAGCCGAGGGTGAATCCGCGATTTTGCATAGAGGGGAGTGAATGATTTTTTGCGCAATGATATTAAATTTACTGGCCCATGAACTCTTGTGACCTGCGTAGTCTACTGGTGTGATAGTCCATCCGGTAGGGTGGGGGGGACAGCAGCTAAAGCATAATAGGGTAGAGTTATAAGGGATCCATTATACTTGCATCATACCTAGACTACCGGTATACGATACCTGGATTTGGATCGCCCAGGAACTTTGTAATTAGGGTACCGGGAGTCTCTCCTGCTACCGCACTGGTATCTCTGGTGATGTCAACTCAGCTTGACCCGCGTCAGTCCAGCCAACGAACCACAATAACTCCCCCCCCTCATACTTGTATCAATAATCCCGAGTTGTTGTTTTTTTGTTAAATCCTAGAATGTATTTGCTTAAGGTGCAAACCTCCACTATAAAGGCACAGTCCGACTAATACATGGATCCTAATACAAGGGCACCTCTGTAATAACCGCCCTACACCCCCGATTTGATCCTGAGACATGCTGGTCAAAAACCTCCTCCACTGGCCAAGGGAAAAACAAGCCACCTCATGTCCCTCTGGTGTGGGACCAACCGTATATCCGACACCCAACCCAGGCACTCACCGAGCCAAGCTGCCAAGAAAGTAAGCAAAAATCTCTCACACCCTCGGCAACAAAAACCAGACACAGGCCCAAAAAGAACATCGGCAGGAAGCAACAAGAAAACTCCACCCGTAAAACTGCTATCCTCCGCTGTCCAAGCCCCTATAGGCAGCCCACAGAAAACTCCTAAAACAATAGAAACCCAAACAAACGAAACCTCCTTGATGGTGATGATTGTACTGGTGTTAGGCATATAGAAATCTGAGACAAGCACACAGACCCATGGTAGGGTAACTGCGCACAGACCCTCGATTGACCAGAGTGCCAACACTCCCCTCTGGCCCCTTTATGGGGCCCGCACGTCATTAGCGAGATTTCAAGAATTGCGTCCTATAACTAAAAAGTCACATCAACGAAGCCCACTGCATAACACCATATACATCGCCACTGTCCATCCGGCCGCATGCTGTTCGCAGGATATATGAGAGGCCACCTTTGGCGACATCTGGGAAGTGGAACAGTGGAGATCCGTGGGAAGCGCATTGAGATAGTAGGCTTCAAAATTAGGCTTCCTAAACTATGAGTCAAAGGTGAGGGGACATTTTCAGCGAAATACTCCAAGAGGATATCCCAGTAGTGGAAGCTATCAGGGGTATGCCGAATCTACCCATACCCTGCTGAGATCAGCTGTAGGTTGGTCGGTCCTAGTAATAGGGCACCTCTACGGAGGCCAGCAGACCAAGAGGAAACATGCTCAGAATGGAAGACCTGGATAAGTTGGAGTCATTTGAGACATTGACATGTCGGGCTTCGACTTGCGATTGGCACTAGGTAACGCGGCATAAACTTGATCACTTCATGACTGAAGAGACTACTAGAACGATAGTCAACATGACTAAAGTAATATAATTGTCACTAATGTGGCTTAGCAAGGAAAGGTTTTCACATGACTCATAGTTATGAGTCATAGGTATGTTATGTTTCACACATGACCTCATTAGAGGTCATGGGTTTCCCACATATGACCACTCTAGTCATATGATATGGTTATGATGATATGTTATGTTTTGCACATGACCTCGTTTAGAGGTCATGGGTTTCGCGCATGTGACAAATTTGGTCATATGACTAGTTTATGATATTTTGATATGAATCACAGTTGTGAGTCATATGTGACGCGTGACTTGGAGGATGAGTCATAAGGGTGTGAAGGGCAACTATATAAGGAGGACATTAGGTCCGAGTAGATAGGCCATCCTCCGTCTCCTCTACACACCCGGCGATTGAAATCAACCCTCCGGGCTTGATCTTCACGAACCACCATCCACCCCCCCCTCTCCTCCCACGATGGCTACGGCCTAGGAGTGACGGCAATCCCCCCCTCACTGCCCTTCTTCGCTTTTATCACGCGTCGGGCTTTTCTTCCTCTGAGTTCCTGTACTGCTTTCTGCTGCCCGTTCTCGCCCCTCTCCTCGCTTAGCGAGGCCCCCCCACACGGTCGGCGACCGCTCGCTTCCCATGCTTCAGACGGCTGGGAACACGGTTTGCGGTACGCGGGAACTTTTCATCAGGCCCTCGGGTCGATCTCGCTTCTCCTCACGGTCGGCTTAAGCGGTGGTATCCCATCCACTAAGTGACACTATCTCTCGTAGAACAAGGGACTACATGAGAGACGTGGTAAAACGCTTGCCTTCTGTTACTGAGGACCGCCTAGACAGACACGAACACGATTACCGAGAGTTGACACGGTCGCG
>JACCEG010000095.1:339581-358774 GCA_014065205.1 Tuber brumale | reverse complement strand
CCATAGCTAGCGCTGCATGCAAGTTCTTGTACCCTAAATAACAACGAATACATGATGATAAAAAAAAAAAAAAAGAAAAGAAAAGAAAAATAGTCTGAGTAGATAGGCCATCCTCTGTCTCCTCCATTTTCCTCGCGCTTGAAATCAACCTCAACGATTGGGATCTCACGAACCATCCACCCCCCCCTCTGCTTCCATCATCGCTTCGGCCTAGGAGTGACGGCCATCCACCTCCCCCCTTTGCCTTCCTTCGCTTTTTACGCGTTGGAGCTCTGCCTCCTCTGGGTTCCGGTACTGCTTTTCTGCTGCCTGTTCTCGCTCCTTTCCTCACTTAGCGAGGCCCCTCCTCACGGTCGGCGACCGTCCGCTTCCCATGCTTCAGGCGGCTGGGACCACGGTTTGCGGTACGCGAGAACTCTCCAACAGGCCTTCGGGTCGATCTCGCTCCTCCCCGCGGTTAGCTTAAGCGGTGGTATCCTATCCACTAAGTGACGCTATGTCTCGTAGAACAAGGGACTACATGAGAGACGCGGTAAGATCGCTTGCCCTCCGCCTCTGGGGACCGCCTAGGAAGACACGAACATGATTTCCGATAGTTGACACGGTTGCGTTCGGTTTCCATCCTGACCCGAAGGTTGGATCGGCTTGCACCCTACTGCTGCACCCTCACTTGGCTTGCACCCTACTGCTGCACCCTCACTTGGCTTGCACCCTACTGCTACATAGCCTTACCTCGACGCCTTTTGGGGGTCAACTCCGGGCTTCCCAGTCCGGATGGCACTGCTTCTCCCAGCAATGCCTCGGGTCCTTTTTAGGCTACTGTCGGGTACTGGGGTTTCTTTTGTTTTGATGGGCTTGGGTGGCTTTTTTTTTTACAGTCTTTACCGCTTGTGTATACTACAAGTTGCGGGGCGGGGGAGTTTTTTCGACTGCGCGGGGTGTTGGAGTTGGTGGCTCTAGGAGAGACCCTTCCGCGTTCCAGTCGTGGGGCCCATGGGCTGGGCACCTGGTCTCCGGTATTGATGGACTTCATGACGGTTTTTCTTCTGGCTGTTTCGGGCTGGAGTAGGGGTGCAGGTTTCTTGCGTCGGTCATAGCTAGCGCTGCATACAGACGGTGTACCTTAAAACTCAGAATAAAATTGAAGATAAAAAACAAAAAAAGATAAAAAAAAAAGAAAGTCTGGGTAGATTGGCCATCCTCTGTCTCCTCTACACACCCGGCGATTGAAATCAACCCTTAACGCTAGGTACTCACGAACCATCCACCCCCCCTCTCCTCCCACGATGGCTTTGGCCTAGGAGTGATGGCCATCTCCCTCCTCTCCTCACTGCCCTCTTCTGCCCGTTTACGCGTCGAGGCTTTCCTCCCTCTGGGTTCCGGTACTGCCTTTCTGCTGCCCGTTCGCGCCCCTTTCCTCGCTTTGCGAGGCCCCTCCTCACGGTCGGAGGCCGCTTGCTTCCCATGCTTCAGACGGCTGGGAACACAGTTTCTGCAGTACGCGAGGATTACTCTTTAGGCCTGATGGTCGACCTGGCTCCTCTCCTTCTTTGGGGACCTCTCTCCTTCGTTTCCGTTTGGCGTTGGCTGTGGTGGACGCCTGTCTCCCTGTGTGCACAAGCACCGTGGGGGAACGCCTCGGCTAGTAACTTCGGGGTCTGTCTCACTTGGAGCCATGGCCATACCCTCCTAGTCTTACGGTTCAAGTTGGGACTACTCTTGTTGGAGACCGCCTAGCAAGACACGAACACGATTACCGATAGTCGACACGGTCGCGTTCGGTTTCTGGCCTGTTCTGGCGGTTGGATCGGCTTGCACTCTACTGCTACACCCTCCCTCGGCTAGGACCCTACTGCTCCACCCTCTCCTGCCGTCACCCACAGGCGGCTCCCTTTCTTGGTTAGTTGCGTTCCGGGATAACTTCTACGGTTTTCTGCTGCCAGCGTGTATATCTGGCTTGGTTGTTTGTGGGGCTTACCCTGGTGCGATTTTTCCTTTGTTTTATTTTTCAGATGTTCCAGGCGGTTACCTTCCTATGTTTTCCTGCTTTCTTCTTAGTTAGGCTTCTCCTATTCTCTGAGTTCGCTCGCCAGGTAGGGAGGGGTTTTTCTTTGGGGTGAGATGTACGGTTAGGCCTATACCAGAGGGTCTGGGAAATATGCTTGGGCTGGGCGGGAGGAGGAATGGGGATTGTTTATGCCATAGCTAGCGCTGCATGCAAGTTCTTGTACCCTAAATAACAACCAATACATGAAGATAAAAAAATAAAAAAATAAAAAAAAAATAAAAAAAAAGTCCAAGTAGATAGGCCATTCCCCGTTTCCTCTATTTTCCTCGCGCTTGAAATCAATCCTCAACGCTTGGAGTTCGCGAACCATCCACCACCCCTCTCCTCCCACGATGGCTTAGGCCTAGGAGTGACGGCCATCCACATCCCCCCTCACTGTCCTCCCCTGCCTTTTGGGTGTCGGGGCTTTCCTCTCTCTGGGTTCCGGTATGCCTTTCGCGCTACCAGTCCCTGCCTCTCTCCGCATATAGCGGGGCCCCTCCCCACGGTCAGCAACTGCTCGCTTCACATACTTCAGACAGCTGGGAACACGGTTTGCAGTGCGTGAGAACTCTCAAACTGGCCTCAGGGTCGCTCTCGCTACTCCCCTCGGTGCGTTTAAGTGGTGGTATCCCATCCACTAAGTGACGGTATCTCTCATAGAGTAAGGAACTACATGAGACACGCAGTAAAATGCTTGCCTTCCACCTCTGAGGGCCGCCCCGAAAGACATGAACATGATTACCGATAGTTGCCACGCTCGCATTCAGTTTCCTTCCTGACCTGATGCTTGGATCACCTTGCACCCTACTGCTACACCCTCATTCGGCTTGCACCCTACTGCTACACTGCCTTACCTCGATGCCTCTTGGGCGTCTCCACCGGGCTTTCCGGTCTGAATGGCACTAGTCCCTGTGCCCTGCTACTGGTTTCGTTTCCTCAGTTCGGGCTTCCCCCTCTTCAGTTCTCCTCCTACTTTGCCGTGTATATCTCTTAGCCGTAGACGTCTATTTGTCGTCGGTGGCACTGATCGGCCGGGTTAAGACCATTTAGGATGGTTCTTGCTATAGGGTTTGGACCACTGTCGGGAAGTGGGATTTCTTTTGTTCTGATGGGCTTGGGTGGCTTTCTTTTACAGTCTTTACCGTTTGTGTATACTACATGTCATGGGGCGTGGAAGTTTTTTTGACTGTGCGGGGTGATGGAGCTGGCGGCTCTAGGTGAGACCCTTCCATGTTCAAGTCCTGGGGCCTTCGGGCTGGGCACCTGGTCTCCTGTGTTGACAGGCTTCGTGACGGTTTTTCTTCGGGCTGTTTCGGGCTGGCGCATGGGGGAGGTTTTGTGTCTGCCATAGCTAGCGCTGCATGCTGACAGTATACCTAAAACGTGGAACAAAATTGATGATAAAAAAAAAAAAAAGAGCAAAAAAGTGTGAGTAGATAGGCCATCCTCCATCTCCTCTATTTTCCTCGCGCTTGAAATCAACCCTCAATGCTTAGAGTTCACGAGCCATCCACCCCCCCTCTCCTCCCACGATGCCTTCAGCCTAGGAGTGACGGCCATTTCCATCCTCACCTCACTGCTTTCTGCTTGTTAGGGCTTTCCTTCCTCTCAGTGCCGGCATGCCTCTCGCGCTGCCCATTCTCGCTCTTCTCCTCGCTTAGCGAGGCCCCTCCATACGGTCAGCGACCGTTTGCTTCCCATGCTTCCGACGGCTGGGAACACACTTTGCGGTACCCGAGGACTCTTCAAAAGGCCCATCGGTCAATGTCGCTCCTCCCCACGGTCGGTTTAAGCAGTCATATCCCATCTACTAAGTAACGCTATCTCTAGGAGAACAAGGGACTACATAAGAGACGTAGTAAAATGCTTGCCTTCTGCCACTGGGGACCGCCTAGAAGGAACCGAACACGATTACCGAGAGTTGACACGGTTGCGTTCGGTTTCCGTCCTGTTCTGTCGGTTGGATCAGCTTGCACCCTACTGCTACACCCTCACTTGGCTTGCACCGTACTGCACCACCCTCGCCTGCCTCCCCCCCACAGGTAGCCCATTTTCTCGCTTGCCTCGCGTTCTGGGATAACTTCTATGGTTTCTGCTGCCAGCGCATATACCTGACATGGTGGTTGTGGGTTTTACGGTGCTGTTTTTTCTTTTGTTTCTTTTGAGATATTCTGTGTGGTTACCTTCCTATGTTTTCCTGCTTTCTTCTTAGTTAGGCTTCTCCTATTCTCTGAGTTCGCTTGCGAGGTAGGGACGGGTTTTTCTTTGGGGTGAGATGTGCGGTTAGGCCCATACCTGAGGGTCCTGGGAATACGGCCGGGCCGGGCGGAAGGAGGAATGGGGATTGTTTATGCCATAGCTAGCGCGGCATGCACGTTCTTGTACTCTAAATAACAACGAATACATGATGATGAAAAAAAATGACAAAAAGGAGAAAAAAAATGGAAAAAGTCCGAGTAGATAGGCTCTTCACGCTTCATTCCAAGTTATTTCCTTACTTATCACTTTATGCTTTTACGAATATAAAACCTTTACGCTCTTTATGAATATCTACACCTGAGACGAGAACTCTACTATAAGAGTCGAGTTGAAGAAAGAGTACGATAGGCAATAAGGACCAGAGACACGAGAGTCTCTCCCACCTTATCGTAGGCATAGGCCTAAGAACTATCGCTGAGAAACAACGAGAGAAGTATCGTCTACCTGTTGCTAAGAACTAATACCGGTTAGGGATCGTAACAATAATAGTCTATATGGATATCTAAGTTGGAGGCCGCTATTTGGTATAACAAATAGTGCAGTCATCTCAACGGGGGAATACTATTCCGGTCCGCGAAAAGTGTGATAAGTTTCAGGGTCAAACGGTGTTCGCACTTATAAGATTCTGGACATTTGGGTATTAAAACCAGAGTGGTACTTTGCAGGCATAGTTGTTAGAAGTAGTCCGCGAACACTCAGACGCGAGATATAAATATCGAAGTACCTCCCGAGCTGTACTGACATCATCAAGCAACGGAGAAGAGATCTTATCAATATTAAATTGTTTACCTCATAAATCTTTACCCTACCTTTACCTTATCGAGACAAGCCTTCCTCAACCGATTCTCTGAACAAAGATTTTGGCCTACATTCCTCAGTTATACTAGAGATTGGCGTCCGCTTAACAACTGGTTTTTACTAAGTCCCGGCCCGCAAGAGGGCAGAGTGGGGTCACCAGCAACCCAAGGTTTCAAGCCCGTCGCTGCAAGGTGATTGTAGTTGTTAGAGGAGTGCTAACCCAGGCAAACCAGCTCCCATTGAAAATTGTGAGGCCCAGCCAGCCGGACAGTTACCAGCCTGAGACAGTGCAATACTGACTGAGAGTCGCCAGTTGATCTAGCTGGGTAGGGATGGCGTAATACTGATCGTGGGAGAGCGACTGGCAGCGGGTAGGTAGGAACTCCAACTTGGCTATGTAGGCGAGGGTTCCACCAAGAGGAGGAGGTAAGGCTTTTAGCAGTTAGATGCCAGCTATGTTCTTTTTACAGTCCTAACGAGAGAAAAGACCCCTGCCCACGAAGCCCGAAGTTAGGCGAGGGGGATCGCGAGACTGATGATGGTGTTGAGACCCAACTCCACCTTCCCAAAAGGGAAGGTAAAAGTTGCGGGGAGGAAAATCGAGGACGAGAAGCTTGTATCAATGATCTCGAGATCCACACTGAACTTGTACCGCACTGTGCCTGTCGGTAATGTATTGTACTCGAGTACTTGTGGCTTCCTACACTGTAATACCAAAAAACCCCCTTCTCGATTCTCGGCACCTATTTTCCCCCCTCTGCATCGTACCGGTAGATCATTCCGATTTCGTAACCCCGCAAGTTCTCGGAACACCCATCCCTAATTCTTCCTCGCTTCCCCAATCAACAACCCTTCCAGCCCTCCAAGCGCACACATATTCTCTCTTTTCCCCCTTCCACTCCCCTTCCCCCCCACCTCTCACATCAGAAGTGCCATTATAACAAAAAATATTAAAATGTCGAGAAGGTCGAGCACGGAGAAGAGTGCAGAGGAGGATGCCGCATTGTTGAGTGGTCGGCCGACGAACAAACAGGCTAAGAGGGGAAAATGGGACGGGTGGGTCAAACTTGGGTTGGGAGTTTGGGCTATGGCTGCTACGGCTGGTCGGTTCACCGCCGTCACTTGCGTAGATCGGGAAATGAGAAGTTTTCTTTCTCTCACTTTTAGAGGCTAACTGTTGCTGCGTGTGGAGTTTAGGGATCGTGGTCATCGCTGTGCTCTGGGTGAATAGCGGAAGTGGACGGAATTCAGAATTTCCACCAGGGGGCAAGAGGAATCTTGTTTTTATGGTTTCTGACGGTAGGGTTCAACGGCACCTTTTTCTTTGCGTCTGGATTTTGTTGTGGGGAGTCTAACGAAGTTCACGATGTGTAGGAATGGGCCCGACGTCTCTTGCTCTCACGCGATCGTATCGTCAATTCTCTGATGGTCTACCTTGGAACAATACTCTCACCCTCGATAAGCACTTCATCGGAACCAGCAGGACTAGATCTAGCTCTAGTCTTGTGACCGACTCTGCGGCCGGAGCTACGGCCTTCTCTTGTAGCATGAAGAGCTACAACGGAGCCATCTCTGTGCTGCCAGATGGGTCGCCTTGTGGAACAGTTTTAGAGGCTGCGAAGAAAGCTGGTTACCTGACGGGCTTAGTTGTCACCACCAGGATCACCGAGTATGTTTAGTTGTTGGCAAATTTTTCGTCATTTTTTTACCCCTTTTAAAGAGGTAGCTAATTCAAACTTTACAGTGCTACGCCCGCTTGTTTTTCAGCTCACGTCAACCTTCGCGGAGAGGAGGACAGAATAGCGGAGCAACAGATTGGCGATTACCCCCTCGGTAGAATGGTGGATCTAATGCTCGGTGGTGGAAGATGTCACTTCTTACCCAATACCGCCGAAGGTTCCTGCAGAGATGACTCCAGAGACCTGATTTCTGAAGCCCAGAAGAGATTCGGGTTTTCATATGTCGACGATCGCAAGTCCTTTGATGGATTGAAGAAGGGAGGTGCTGTCAAGCTGCCACTTTTGGGTCTTTTTGCTCCCACCGATATTCCTTATGATATAGACCGCAAGGATGAGGATTACCCGAGTCTCGAAGAGATGACTGAGGTCGCGTTGAAGGCTTTGGAAATTGCCACGAAGAATAATGATAAGGGATTTTTTTTGATGGTTGAGGGGAGCAGAATAGATCATGCCGGTCATGGAAATGATCCTGCTGCTCAGGTTCACGAAGTTTTGGCTTATGATCGAGCCTTCAAGAGGGTTTCGGATTGGATTGCTGGTTCAAGGCACCCTGGTGTTGTTGTTAGCACAAGTGATCACGAGACTGGGGGATTGGCTGCTGCTAGACGTAAGTGGCTCCTCCGGAAGTGGTGTTAATCATATCCTAATGAAAATACAGAGCTTCACGAGGACTACCCGGAATACCTCTGGTACCCAGAAGTTCTTGCTAACGCCTCTTCATCATCGGAATATCTCGCCGCTCAGTACGCTCGCTATGAGGGCCCTGCTGACCAAGAGGAAGATTACATACGCGATACAATCCTCATTAAAGGTCTCGGCATCTACGATGCGTCCGACGGTGAAATCGAAGCCATCAAGGATCACAAAGACGACGTAGACTCCGCCTGGATCCTTGCAGACCTCATTTCTCGCAGAGCACAGGTTGGATGGACTACTCACGGGCACTCAGGTGTCGACGTGAACATCTATGGATCAACGGGAACGTCCGAACTTAAGGGTAACCATGAAAACACCGAAGTAGGCGAGTTCCTCAGAGACTACTTGCAAGTAGATGTGGACGCCATCACCAAGGAATTGAAGAAGAAGGGAGTCAATAGAGTGGATACCTCTGGCCTGGACAAGGCTGAATACGAGTGGATGGGAAGACCATTGAGCGAGTTGAAGGAGGCTGGCTTCGAGACTGATAAGTTGGATTGCTACCATGGGCAGTTCAGGCATAAACATTGAGTACCGGCGGTTTGAAATTTATAAACGCTCTACTCCACTTTTTTTCTTATACCATCATGCTTAGTCTTTTTCCTTTTTCCCCCCTTCCCCTTTGCTATTGTCCGCCCGCTTGTTTGCGCCGGCTTGAAAGTGTAGTAGTGTACCTTAATATATCGCTTAGATCTGCAGTACCGGTATTACTCGAGTATCAACTAGTATTGTATTCAAGCGGTATTGTACCGTAAAATCTCTTGAAAGCCATCATCATCGGCAGCCCTGTAATCTTCGGCTTCTGAGTCACAAGTGCTTAAGAAGGATTACCGTAACAACCCGCTGTATCCACTATCGGGGATCGGAGACTTGGCGCGCTGGCCGGGGGGTATGCGCAATGGGAATGACCCTACTAGAGACTTTGCGAAAAGACTCTGGGTGTGGGTTAAACAGGGTTCTGGGCCAATGAGATCGCTTGGATTTGACTCTGGATGCAAAATCGCAAAGTCTCTACTAAGTTGAATAGATTCATACAAAAACTATACCGCGTCTGGGAAATACTGGTCTTTCGCAAGGTATTTTGTCTCGAGACACGGAGATTAGAGGCCGATCGGAGATACCGTAAAGTGCCTGAGGGCTCAGCGAGGCGGCACCCTCAGCGAGGCTTGGCGCGGCTTAGCTTGCCGCTATAATTGAGTAAAAATTTGATCGTCATGATGAAAAGATAGAGAATCCCATGAACCCTGATGCGAGATACTATTGCTCTCTACAAAATGACTTTTAAACCTTCAGAAATCGCATCACAAGTCCAGGAGCAGCTCTGTATTGAGATGGCAGCTAACAACAATGTCTCAAGCCTGACAACTGCAGCAGAAATGGTAGGTGCCACACCCAGTACTCTTATGCATCGCAGAAGAGGTCGACAAAGCAGGGAGGAGGAAAGCTCTAGCCACCAAATGCTCACATCCGAGGAGGAAAAAACCATTGTAGAGCGCTGTTAGTTTCACTGTCAACTAGGATTTCCTGTAACTATTTGGCAGCTTTATGATATTACTTTACCAGTTGTCTAAAAAAGAAAACCAGAGGAGACACTTAGAAAAAGATGAAAGGTGGGATTTATGAAAAGGTACCCAGAGGCAAAATCCTGCTTCAGCAAGCAATTGGACTTCATTCACAATATTCGTGGAAACGATACCGCATTAATGCGTCGCTTTTTTGATGAGGTACTTTTTTTTTTTGTATTTATTGAAATAATGAAAATCATTAATTAATACTATAATTAGTTAGAGTCCATAGTTCAAGATTATTGAATAATGCCACAAAATACATACAATCTTGATGCAACAGGATTTTTACTTGAACTAGGTTAGTCAGAAAGAGTATTGGAAGTTATTAGAAATCCATAAGAAAATGGAAAGCTCAACTTTTGAGCTCAAAGTATGTTTTCTAATAACTTATGATAAATTAGAAATAAATACTAAAAATATATTAGATGGTACCAGAGAATTTGTTATGGTGTAATTGAGGAAATTTGTGGAGATGGAACTGCCTTAGATCCTACTATTATCATAAAGGCAGAGGATTGTGTTGCAGAGTAGTTCAAGGGAGTACAAAGAGTTCCTGAGGGTATCTTGTTTGGAAAGTCTCAGAACGGATGGACTGATGAGAAAATGGCTATAAAGTACTTGCAGCCAAACTTTGGGCCTGCAAGTAAATCAGCTTCAAAGGCAGGAGAAGAATACAGTTTACTGCTATTTGATGGACACAGTAGTCATGTCAATTCATGATTTTTGGACTACTGTGTGGAAAAGAAAGTCATACTATATTGCCTACCTCCACATACTACACATCGTCTACAGCCTCTTGATGTATCAATCTTTGGACCTTATAAACACCTGTATCAATAGCAACTTACTTACTGATTTGAAAGACACGAATATGGAGTCTATAAAGGCAACTTCTATAAGATCTTAATGGCTACACATCAAGATTCCTTTCCACCTAGTAATATTCAGAGTGGCTTTCTTGATATAGGACTAATTCCAGTCGACCGAAGTATTATTCTCAACAAAATCCAAGTTTCTGCTCCTATTTCACAATTACAATTCCCATCTGAACCCCCTTTCCAAATCCCCCAAGTATAAACAGAAAGTCCATCAACTCATCAACCAATTACAGCATACATGACAAAGGAAATCAAGATGCTCAAAATTCCTACCAGTAAAGCAGAAATTGAACAACCGGAGTTGATAGCATATGCGACACTTTCGACGAACGATCTGGTACTGTGGAGACTAAAGCGACTGATTAGCAATATTGCTATAGCTGGATTTTGGATACTCACTAAGATTGAGTCAAAAGAGCAATATATCCAAAACATGCAAAGTCAGTTAGAGGGATTAAAGGCAACAAAAACAGTAAATCAGATTAGAATACCAACTCAGGGTCTAGCATGAATTGATAGAGAGGACATTGAGAAGATTTTTGAAGAGCAAACCACAGAAGCATGTCAAATGGCTGAGCGGAAGTACCTTAATGCAACAAAACTTATTTGTACTAGGAAGGAAATCTTAGCGGAATGTATGTGAAAAAGGAAGGATGCAGAGAAGATGGAAGAGATGGTAAATTTACCTAAACGGTGCAAGACTGGAGCTGAACTTTTGCGGGAAGAGGACTAGCTTGGGAAACAAATTTAGGAGGCAGAGCAAAGGGTTAAAAAGATTGAAAAGCACATTGAAGAATTGGCTGGTAACACAAATGTGGAAAGAGAAGAAGAAATTGGCGAAGACTTGGGAAGTCCAGAACCTTTTGGTGGAGCAGAGGTTGACACAACTCTTACCCTAGTAATACCCGATACCTTTGTAGATTAGCTGTCATGATAGCGAGAAGAGAAGAAAAGAGAAAGAGGTTAGCACACACCTTATCAATAGTGTTGAGCTTGCTAAGGGAGCAGGGTGTTGTTGCCAAGGTGTACCAAGCCTTGCTGAGGGTGCCACCTCGCTGAGCCCTCAAGTACTTTGAAAACTCGTGAAACTCACTAAGTCTAGACCAGATGTATTAACTCCAGGCCAGTGGGAGAGCAGATTGGCATGAGATTGGCCAAATGATGCTTAATGAAGATACTTCATTCATGGAGTACCTTCCAATATTCCTCAGATTTCAATCTAGTTCTTATTTTTCCACTTAATATCTGAGGCAGAATTAGTTCAGTTTGGGAGTTGTCTCAATATCTTTTTCCTATTTTTTTATTTTCTATATTGACTTCGAGTGGTGGGGTGCATGTATTTTGTTTGTGAAGGATTAATGATCTGCGATATCATCAGGTCAACAGTCCCTGTAATAATACCGGAAGACAGAAAAACTAAATACAAAATTCAAGTTATTCTTTTGTAATAATATACTCATTATCATTTTCATTATTATAATCAATAATAATATCTTGTAATAATGATTGCTCATGCTTTTCTTCAATCTTCCAATCTCATACTTCAATTCCCAAAATTTCTTGATATCTAGCTTATTATCCTTACTCCCATCTGCCGGTAAAGACAATTCAACCTTTCTAAATACCTTCTCAGTTAACTCTCTCTTCTCCAAACAAAATTAATATCAAGTATCTTCCACATAATTTGGTGTCAAAATCCTTCTCTGACCTACCTATTATTTCTCAAAACTCTCTACACTCTTACAATCTAGAATTGCCTCATCAGTCAGATCTCTAATTATTTTCTTTGGAGGGTTATTGACTGAAACATCTAGTGCTTAGACTAAACTAGTACAATCAGATGGTATAAATGTAGAGATAATCTAATTAGAGTAGAGTAACTGAAGAACTGATTCTGTTTTACTAGTATGAACACTGCAGAGGTCTAAAGCAAAGAGACATGATCTTCGTCTTGGAACTGGTATTACATGTTTTTGGATATACTTGTAAAAGAGTTCACCAGTCATATATGCCTCCTCATTGAACTCCACAAGTATACTAGGATAGTATAGGTCCTTCTCCTTTTCATATACTTTTTCTTTTCTATGGAAAATAATAAGAGGAGAAACTCTATTAAAACTATCTGCCAAAACACATAATACCAGACTTGTCATTCTCTTATCCCATCCTCCTTTACTTTCTTTGACCCAAATTATCTTTTCTCCTTGTGTACTATACGTATATCCACTCAAGTACTAAAAGAAGAAAAGAAGAGTTTTATCAACATTAAAGATATTTCTTGTAGCAAATCTATTAAGAGGTTGAATAAAACCATCAACAGGCAGAAACCTCTGACTCAAAGTACTAATATAAGATAGTTGACTATTTCTTCTATTAGATCTCAACCAGTTGATTACAAGTTTCTTCTAATCTTCTAGTATTTATAGTAAATATATATTCGTATTTTATCAGATTTCAAATTATTTGCAGAAAATATTGGACATATCTTTTGTGATTTCTTTGTTACAGTCCTAAGACTAATCTTATCCCTCTCGAAGAATCCATCAAACTATCCATTAGAGAATCTCGAAACAGATATATCTCTCTCAGGATAACCAGATAGAAATCTTTTTATAGTATGTCTCCTAAGCTACTTCCTCCCAATAGCTTGTCCTTTTTCTCTACCTGTCAGGAACCTCTCATACAATTCAGACTCCATTTCAGGCCATTTACAAAAGCCTGTACGTTTTGAAGTACTGAAAGATTTATGAGCACTTGGTCCCAAACTTTCAATATTTTGCTTGTTTCTAAGCTACGCAGAAATAGTTCATTAAAGTATCCCAAACTGGATTGATACTTCAGCTTGTGTAAGAGGATGAAATGATTTCATACTAAAAAATAGAGAATGGACAATTGGAGGAATAGGAATTTTATAGTGATAGAGAAAGATTATTATTTTTTTCTTTTTTTTAAATTATATTTATTTAGTATTAAGGAACAAGGTCACGTCAGCGCAAGCTATGTAGACCTAAACCTCCACCCCTGCCCCGGCTCAGAAAGGCGGAAGAAAAACCGTCTAACTACATGGCCAGTCGGTGTAAAAAACTCCCCCAAACCACAACCGCTACAGTATACAGAACCCAAAACCTCCACAGACGTGCGACCTGAGAGAAATCCCAAACCCCAACAGTGAACCAACCAAAACAACAGAAAGAAACCCAAACAAATGAAAACCCATAAACCATCCAGCCTAGGTCATCCGGTCGCAACCTAAGGATCTTCCATCAAAGAACCGCACCCGAGCACTAAGTAGAGTAATTGTACCCTGGGTAACGGGGGCAAGGGAAACAAAGTAGGAGGAAGCCTGACCAAAGTAGGAGGAAGGCGAGTAGCAGGACTCAGGAATCCCAGGAGGTCTGCCGGAAAACCGGACCTGCTGGGGAGGCCAGCAGCCAAAGTGCTGACCAGGAAGAGGTGGTAATAAGGTACCAGCTAGGGGGGGTGGTACTGGTCCGAGACCAGCAGGAAGTGTAGATGGCAGTAAGGTGCCAGCTAAGGTGGGGGGGCAGCAGTAGGGTGCCCGCCTGTGGTAGCAGTAGGGTGCCAGCCAATCGCGCCGAGGAAGTGTGGAGGAGGAGTAGACCCAAGTGACAAAACAACTATCGGAATCGTGTTCGTGTCCTACTAGGCGGCCCCCAGCAAGTCCCAAACAAAGCCGGCAGTTTTACCTCGTCTCTCATGTAGTCCCTTGTTTTACGAGAGATAGTGTCACTATAGTGGATGGGATACCCCCTGCTGAAGCGATGAGTGAGGAAGGAGGATGGCGAAATCGACCCTGGCCTGTAGAGGAGACCCGACACAACTCCCCAGTTTCTTTAGGGGAGGGATACAAGAATCCATGGTAATCGCGTACCGCAAACTGTAATCCCAGCCATCTGTGGAGATGAAAAGAGAGAAACCCGACCGTGCTGATGCTAAGTGAGGCCTAGTAAACGCGGGGTAAGGGAGGTACCCAGCATCGTGAGATGCTGGAAGAAGAGGGTAGGGTATCCCTAGAGGGTAGACTTCAAAGGGAGAGGGCAGTGGAGATGGACTCGCGGTCCAGAAGGATGGATAGTGATAGCCTACACCCCCCCGAGGGGAGGGTGCAGACCGAAAAGTGGTGATAGTTTGGTGTGGTGTTGAGTTTATCCCAAATAGGAAATAAATTTCAATCACCGGAGGTGTAGCGGAGACGGAGGATGTAATAGAGAAAGATTAGAATCTGAATATTTTATACTTGACTCCAGGTATTTTGATTTTGCATTTTGAGCTTAATATTGGGAATATCAGGCTGTTGCTTCGATGTTCTTCTTAGTTTAGGACCTCATTTTTTGTTTTGTATCTTGTGGAATAAGAAAGTAGGAGCTTGGGTTGACTCAGGAAACTGGGACCTTATTGTTGCTAGCTGTTCACAATCAATTATACTCACTTGTCCATTACCAGTGGTGCTACTACTTATCTACTGAACTACTTTCTATTCTTGTACTACTATCTATTCACCAATCATAATGATTGACCTAGCCTCTATTGTACTGGGAAGCATTTAATATATCCTGGTACAGACTAAGTAAGTTTTTTACCAGTTTTTTCTAGTAGTAGATAAAGGGAGTCAATATGGTACCAGTACGCCACCAGCAGGCTCAGCAAGTTGACATCCTCAGCAAGGTATAGTAGGTCCTAGTGGCAGTCTATCCCATGTTATTTTGTCAAATTCAAGATACAAGTTTTTTTCATGTCACAAACAATGACTACTAGCTTCAAGAAAGATTACTTCTAGAGACCAAGTTTCAACTGAAGGTATAACAACAAACTGAGTGAGAGGATTACGGCATCATTTCTAGAGACAGGAGTTATCTTTGTTTGAGCTTCTTCTTTTAAGCTTCAGTCATATTAGTAAAAATAAATTATACACTGGAGAAAAAATGTCTGATCCTAGATGAAAAGCATTTCATTCTGGACATGGCCATTACCTATTTAACATTTGGTATGTCCCTATCTTCTGGGTATTCAATGTTTTATTCTCTTGCTTTCCATCCATCTTACTGCCTCTTTTCTGTCTCTACTGCTCTTATAATATTACTGTAGACCCATTTTATCTAAGTCCTTGCTGCTATTGGCTACAGCTATCAGTTTTAGCCTAGTGTACTCAGGCATATGAATAGCAAGTCTCTTGTTCTGGTGGTAACTTTCTGGTATTTTTCACTGAATGTTAACTTAATTCTTTTGTTGTCAACTATAATTTGCTCGATTGCCTAATAGCATCAAGGTATCCTTGTATGAGATTGGCCAATTGCCCACTCCCTGTATGCGAACTCCTGCCAGTATTAAGATATTATACAACCTTATGTATTATGCGTGGACAAAATTAAGCAGAGGTGCCAGGAGGCATGACAACCGATCGTTCCTGAACAACCTTACACAACAGCCCAACCACAAACATCATTACCATCCAACCTATACCCCATAGTACTTCCTCTTTTTTTATTCTGAGAGACAATGGCTCCTGTTCTTCGCAGCCAGCCCAAAACACCTATTCCTTTTAAGTATCTCAGTCAATAGACCAGAGGAAGGGTATATAGTTTGCATAAAGAAAGCATGCCTTTGACAGACATTTTCCACAAACTCAACATTACTCTTAGTACTGTTAGTGACACAGTAGTAAGAGGAGATCAAGAGGGAGAAGACAAAGAAGGTAGAAGAAGACATCCTAAGACTTTTAAGGCTCAGGATAAAGCTCTAGCTGAGGAAGCTCTTAAAAATTGCCATCTCAGGTAGAAAGACAGTACCAAGAAAATTGCACCAGATGTTTCTGAAAAAACTAGAAAGCACAGAGTGTCAGAAAGAAATCTTAAAAAATGGGTAGCCCAAGAAAGAGTACATCTTGATGAAGCTCTTACTGAGTGGAGATTGAAATAGGCCTTTACTTATAGGCAGTGGATAAAGAATAGGTGGAGAAGAAAGACAACAGGGGGAGATAAGGTGACCATTGAGAGAGGAGGGGTGAGAAGGAGAAAGTAGATATTTGGATATCTTAAGGAGAAGTGGAATAAGGACTGTATTGAAGAAACTTCTAGGAGTGGAGAGAGAAAGGTTAGCCAAATGTTGACTGGGTTTTTTCATGTCCAAAAGTATGGTTGCTTTCTTCCAGTTTTTCCTGATCCTTCTTCTGCTGGTGGTGAAGTTACTGGAAAGTCAATTATTGAGACTTATGCTCAATATGACTTTGTAGAAATATGGAAGAATATTAAGAAAGAGTCTGGAGAAGAAGAGGTCTTTTTGATCATTGACAATGCTAAAACTCACTTGCTCTTCATAAGATAGCTCAGACAGCATGGTATTATACTACTGGAAATTCCTCTCTATTTACCAGATCTCAATACAATTGAGAATATTTGGTCTCTAATTAAGGATAAGCTTTCTAAGCACTATCCTGATTTCTGTCTCATGAAGCGCCCTGAGGATGTGGTCAAAAAGACAATTGAAGAGGCAATCACTCATTGTTGGGAACTTCTTTCTTCAAATGTTTTTGATACTCTAGCACGATCTATAGTTAATAGGGTAGAAGCAATTGTTGAGGCTGATAGATGGTATACTAAGTACTGATTACTGCTATATATTTATCTTATTTTTTGTTATTTTTGGTGGTTAATATTAAGGTGGTTGAATGTATGAGGTTTGTCATCCCTAAGCAAATTGTGTGTCCATTGTCATTGTCATTCTTCGCTTAATTTTGTTCACATACAATATTCTGTGAAAGGTAACAATACTAGTTAGCTATCTTTGGTTCAGGAGTACCTCTCTTCCCCGCAATATATTCTTGTACATTGGCTTTCATTTGTGACCTTACTTATTGCTCTTAGACTATCGTCTACATTTCTTGCTTGAACGTCAATACTCAAGTCATGTGGTGAACTTATAAATCTAAAGCTTGCTTGAATAACTTCTATTTTCATTAAATGTAATAGTAAGAAAGTATAATAGGGAGTTCAATCTAATTCATTTATACTAGTACTACCAAAATCAGAAGATGACTAGTCTCCCTGGCTCCTAACTAAATACACTACCAGGGGCTGGACCTGTCTTGCTCCTGCTCCTACTAAATATAAATTCTAAATATAACAAAATCACTATCTATATGGACTCATGGGTTCTCATATCAACCAGTAACATCTTAGATTTATATGTCTTCCTGTCTGGTGGCTATAATTCCTTCAACCCAGTCCCTCTATAGTTACTGCATCTCTAATACAATCTGATCTACTGACTAGATGAAGCAAAAATACAATTTATTGCAACATTCCTTACTCCTGTGTAGGTATTTCCACTGTTTATTTGGTCCTTTCTCGAGGGGCCGGCTACCAAATATACAAGTCTCTGTTGCTGATAAGTCTTGTATCTCAAGCTACCAAATAATCAGCCCCGACTAGTCTGTGATGAACAATTTCTCACACGTGTTCAGCTGGCATATCCAGGATAGGAGTAGTCCATATTCCAGGAAGTAGGGTCGTGCTACGAAATAGTCCTTAAAGGAGGTGAATTTTATTATTGCAATCCAAGAAATCCCTATACTATATGCTGAGTAGCCAGTTCATATTTGATTGTCTAAAAATAATCACTTTGTTGGAAAGTAGCTAGCAGTTAGATGGCAACTGTTAGTACTATGTTTTCACTTGCACTATTGACAAACCATTGGATTTGGCATACTGGCCAGGCTACCATCACATTCCACCATCAGTATTCTGTCGAAGGGATTACCTGCCACTACTAGCTATCTTTTTTTTTCTACCATCCCTCATGGAATACCTATCCCCCACTATCTGTGACCTACCCACCAGGACTTTAAATCATAGACAGCCAAATCCTTATATATTTCAGTGTTAGGAAGGCACCCTCTAACAAAACTGGAGCACTCAGTCCAATGGTGTCCATCCTTTTCCTCATCACATCCATCATATCCAATCAGTCACATACTGCTCCAGATATGGAGTAGTACATATGCATCCATTTAGCCTAGGCCACAGGGATATCAGCCAGCCTTGAGCTTTTGAGCATAATGTCCACGTTCCTCCCAGTCATGCCAAGTACTCCACGCATTACATCCCAGCTTATGGGCTATCGCTGTATGTCCTATCATGACCCTGATTCTTTCTTACCTACAGGTCTGCAGTACTGGAAGGCATGCACATGCCTTAGCCTTTGTGTCGGCACTTTCACTGCCATCCACTCATATGTGACCAGGAACCCAGCTCAGACTAACGTCGGAGAATATTCCTAAAATAAGAATCATCAATTCCCACATCCTAGCCAAGTCCTCTTCTGGGAACATGTTGTCAACCAGTGTCACGGATGTGGCTTAGCAAGGAAAGGTTTTCACATGACTCATAGTTATGAGTCATAGGTATGTTATGTTTCGCACATGACCTCATTAGAGGTAATGGGTTTCGCACATATGACCACTTTGGTCATATGACATGGTTATGATGATATGTTATGTTTCGCACATGACCTCGTTTAGAGGTCATGGGTTTTACGCATGTGACCATTTTTGGTCATATGATTAGTTTATGATGTTTTGATATGACTCACAGTTGTGAGTCATATGTGGCGCGTGACTTAGGGATAAGTCACAATGGCGTGAAGGGCAACTATATAAGGAGGGCGATAGGTCGGAGTAGATAGGCATCCTCCGTCTCCTCTACACACCCGGCGACTGAAATCAACCCTCCGGGCTTGATCTTCACGAACCACCATCCACCCCCCCCTCTCCTCCCACGATGGCTTCGGCCTAGGAGTGACGGCCATCCCCCCCTCACTGCCCTTCTTCGCTTTTATCGCGCGTCGGGTTTTCCTTCCCCTGAGTTCCGGTACTGCTTTCTGCTGCCCGTTCTCGCACCTCTCCTCGCTTAGCGAGGCCCCTCCACACGGTCGGCGACCGCTCGCTTCCCATGCTTCAGACGGCTGGGAACACGGTTTGCGGTACGCAAGAACTTCACAACAGGCCCTCGGGTCGATCTCGCTTCTCCTCACGGTCGGCTTAAGCGGTGGTATCCCATCCACTAAGTGACACTATCTCTCGTAGAACAAGGGACTACATGAGAGACGTGGTAAAACGCTTGCCTTCTGCCTCTGAGGACCGCCTAGTCAGACACGAACACGATTACCGATAGTTGACACGGTCGCGTTC
>JACCEG010000095.1:320901-336063 GCA_014065205.1 Tuber brumale | reverse complement strand
GAGATGTTCCGGGCGGTTACCTTCCTATGTTTTCCTGCTTTCTTCTTAGTTAGGCTTTTCCTATTCTCTGAGTTCGCTTGCGAGGTAGGGACGGGTTTTTCTTGGGGGCTAGATGTGCGGTTAGGCCCATACCAGAGGGTATTGGAGATATGGTCGGGCCGGGCGGGAGGAGGAATGGGGATTGTTTATGCCATAGCTAGCGCTGCAAGCAAGTTCTTGTACCCTAAATAACAATGAATACATGAAGATAAAAAAAGAAAAAAGGAAATAAGAAGTCTGAGTAGATAGGCTCTTCACGTTTCGTTCTAAGTTATTTCCTTACTTATTACTTTACGCTTTACGAATACAAAACCTTTACGCTCCTTACGAATACCTACTTACGAGACCAGGACTCTGTTACAAGAGTCGAGTTGAAGAAAGAGTACGATAGGCGATAAGGACCAGAGACATGAGAGTCTCGCCCACCTTATCATAGGCACAGGCCTAAGAACTATTACAGAAAGAGAACCAGTGATGTATTATCTACCCGTCACTAAGAACTGATACCGGTTAGGGATCGTAACAACCAGGGTGACAGCTTCCAGATAGTTCAACAATACAGGTACACCCCTTTCCGTGACCAACTCCTTAATTTCCTGGAGGGTGCAAGCAATAGCATGCAGCTTGTATTTGACAATGCTCTTTGACCGGGGAACTGAGCACCTATTAGCATAGATCACAGCCTCCTTCTAAACCACTACCCAAGCCACATCAACTCTATCTCAGGACTTGTAACTATTAGTGTATATAACCACATTCAAAGTCACACACATCTTATTGATCAATGGACAGTATCGTATTGCTATTTCTTTCTTGTCCTTCCCAACCGTGATGGTGGGTCAGTGGACTAGTTTCTTGTTTGAGGCCTGACATTTGCCAATAATCTTTTCCTTCTTTCAGTAATGCCACACATGGCTGAACTATAAATAATCGTCCGCGTACTAGTAGTTAATGAATAGGCTACAACACTTTTGTTGCATGTACCTGCCCTGAATATGGACAAGTAGGGTGCTAAATTTGGCTAGCGGTATTTTTTTCACCAGTTTAAGGGAAGTCCTGAAGACAGAGCTGAGGCAGTCATTGATATGTACGTGAATTTATTTTACATTTAACGGATTGTGGGTTACAAATTCAAGTCCATAGTACACAGTTGGAAGGTAAGCTGCTTGTACTAGGCAGCAAGTCTCCCATGCCCCCAATCCCTCAACACTTTCAAACCTGTTTCTCAATGCGGAAATACTTTTTCTCACTCCCAAACATTTATCTAACCAATACCTAACAGGAGAGGCAAAATTAAGAAATATATTAAAGCTGTACCCAAGAACCCAAAAGTCTTCAAACCACAATACATTCTCTGGTGATAATTCTATTCCGGCTGTCAGGCAAATGGAAATCCGAGACATGTGTACAGACCCATGGTAGGGTAACTCTGCACAGACCCACAATTTACCAGAGTGTCAACACCCCCCTCAGGCCCCCTTATGGGGCCCGCACGTCATTAGCGAGATTTCGGGAGTTGCATCCTATAAGACAAGTGTCACATCAATGAAGCCCACTTCATAACACCATATACGTCACCGCTGTCTGTCGGACCGCATGCTGTTCGCAGGATATAGGGGAGAGCACCTTTGGCGACATCTGGGAAGTTGAACTGAAGAAATCTGTCTCAGGCGCATTGAGATTGTAGGCTTCAAGGTTAGGCTTGCTAACTATGAGCCGAAGGTGACAGGATGTGATCAGCGAAAGACTTTAATAGGATGTCCTAGTAGCAAAAGCTATTAAAGGTATACTGAATCTACCCATACCCTGCTAAGATTAGCTGTAGGTTGGTTTGTCCGAGTGATAGGACCCCTCTATGGAGGCCGGCGGACCAAGGGGAAGCACGCTGAGAAAGAAAGACCTAGATAAGTCGGAGACCCTTAAGACGTTGACACGTCGGGCTTGGACTTGCGATTGGTACTAGGTGACCCAGCATGAAGCTGATCACTTCATGACCTAAGAGACTATTGGAATGATAGTCAACAAGACTAAAGTAATATAATGGTCTATGTGGACTTTTAAGTTAGAGGCTGCTGTTTGGTATAACAAACAGTGCAGTCATCTTGACTGAGGAATACTATTCCGAGTCTGCGAAAGGGTATGATAAGTTTCAGGGTCTAACGGTATTCTCACTTATAAGATTCTAGACATTTTCGTATTAAAACTAGAGTAGTACTTCGCAGGCATAGTAGTTAGAAGTAGTCTATGAATAGTCAGACGTGGGATATAAATATTGAAGTGCCTCCGGAGCTTTACAGACATTATCAAGCAATGGAGAAGAGATCTTATCAATATAAAATTGCTTACCTTATAAATCTTGACTTTGCTTTTACTTTATCGAGACGAGCCTTCCTCGACAGATTTGGACAATAAAGATTTTGGCCTATGTCCCTCAGCTATGCTAGAGAGAGGCGTCCGTCTAACAGTATACTGATAGTTCTCCAGTTACCAAGGCTCACTACATGAACAACAAGTTCAGTTCAAACTCCACCCACAGCTCAGACTTCGATTACATTTTCGAAGCACCTTACTGTCCCATCTACATTCACACATTGGAAGAAATCTTGGACAATGAGCTACTCGAAATCGAAGAAGAATTCACCCAGGAACCTTCATGGTTCACAGTACCTTTCGGGATCCCAATGAGAGATCAATTCAATTACATATATCGCACCTGGGATGTACTCGATTTCGAGTGGAGTTCCACCAAATCAGAAATCTTTGTTAAGTGGAGTACCCAGTACTCGATAACAAGAAACTAGGTACAGCAATCCGAGGGCCAGACATCCCCTCAGCCTGGGCCTAATAAAATCTATACATGTAGAATTGGTGCATCTTGAACCTCGAAAAAGGGAAATTCAGGTCTTGAGTCGAGAATCAGATCAACCAAACTCTTTTATACCTACACCTTTAGAATATCTCAAGCATTGGATACCTTACATATGATTCCTTACACCCTTTCAAGGATATCGAGAGCTCTGTTATGAAGTACCAGTCATCACACATCCAGGGTTATTAGAGCAATTAGCCTACCTGGAAAGTATCACAATAGCCGAGATACCTTAAGACCCAAGAAAAAGAATAATGGCGGGAGAACCTATGGACACCGGACCCGATATGGCGGATAAAACCGATGATTAGGCTATATGGAGTCCCTCCTATCAACACCTCATGAGACCACGTTTCAGAGAGCAAATTCACTCTCTCACTTATCCTCCAGTGTCGCAAGTATACATCGAATATCAAGGGCCCCCACGGCTAAGCCAGGGGGAGACCACGCTAAAAACTTAGCCAAGGTAATGGCCCGTCTTGGGATATCCTTGGGTTGGACAAGGTAAGATATAGACACCTCACTCGATCAAGCCAATATCGCTTTCAAACATTTGAAGGGAGCCACCCAAGATAATACCTTAAAATTAATTAAGGTTCAATAGCAAACCGCCGATGGGCAAGATGTCCACAATAACGATATTGTAATATTGCTGATGCAGCTGGCAGGCGTGGAAAACGAAGTTAAGGGGATACAAGAGGAGATACTACGGAAAGTGGCAAAGAAAATAGATACCCAAGATAGGCGTCAACAGGAACATGAAGATGTAACCACAAGGTTACAGGAAACACTGGGGCAAGAAAGCCAAGTAGCATTAGCCCGAGAACTGACTTTGGAACAAATGGTCCTCTGTCTAAGGGCTGAATTCGTAGAATTTCGCGTCCAATGCAGCACGCGTGAAAGAGAAATCAACCGTATCCTGGGACAGATGCGTTTGGATCAGACTTCTCGCCAAGTGGAACTTCGCCAGTCTCAGGACCAGCAACAGGAGCAAAATAACAAGACTAACAATACTCTGAAGGTATTGACGGAGTCAATAAACAAAATGTTGGCCACCGCACCAAGTCCCGAAGCTGCGAGACCCGCAACGTTACCCGCAGTCCTAGAAACTGACGATGAGGAGTACTACGCTCCACCTTCATGTAGGAACAAAGGGAAAGGCCGAGAAGCCGGTGATGCATCCCTGTCAGGTGCCCAGTGAGGTAACCCTGGAGATCCTAGTGATGATGACGACGACGATGATGATGAGAGAGTAAGAAAGAGAGGAAGTCCTCGCCGAGGCAGGAGAGGACAAACACTAGAACAGTCTGGTATGGCAGAAACACTTGCCAATGGGATGGCGCTCAATATTAAGTGGCCATCAGAACCACCCCCATTCTTTGAGGATAAACCCGCACAAGATATACATGTGTGGAATTTACAATGCAGCGACTATTGCGAAAGAAATCCACGGATCAGAGACACTGCTCGAGAACGAGTGATATATGCACGCAGTGATAAAAGAGGAGAAATAGTACTTCCGTATACCGTGTGGTATCAGAAAGCTATAGATGGACTTCAATCGGAAATCCAGTCGCCGGAACTAGCTACACGGAGACGTTTTGAACACCATATGATCAAAGAATTTGCCCCACGGGAAGCCAAATGACTAGTGCTGCGAGCTAGGAAGCTCATCGAGTACGAGGGTAGTATTGAACGATATCCGACGCCCATGCATAACCATAACATTCGTGCATGTATAACCGGAGTATCTGGAAGGCAGAAATGCGAAGATAAACTTCTAAAACGAATTGTCCGCAGGTTGTCGGCTATGCGGTATACAATGGATCAAGAATGGGAAGAGGCGCTCAGGCTATATGGTCGGTCAGAAGAAGGACTTCTAGCGAGAGAAAAAATTGGGAGAGACAAACTGTCTAAGCTCAAAGTAGTTCAAGAGGTCAAAAGAGAAGACCGCGGGGACTATAAACCGCAGCAACAAAGGGAGACTAAACCTTATGTCAAGGGAGGTGGAGCCCCACAACGGAAACGAAAAAGGGACGATGAACCGGAAAAGCGCTGAAAGAGGTTGGGAGGTGTGGCAAAGACTACTCAGTCAAACTTCGGCCAGGCCTATACCGGTATTCCGCAGAGTGTAAGAGATACCCGGAGGAAAGAAAAAGATTGCACATGTTGTGGAAAGAAAAACCACACCGATTAGACATGTTGGGGAGACTCCCATATATCGGCTGCAATGGTCAGCTCAAGACAGATAAAAATGGGATTTCCACGCGCAAAACTGGCTATCGTAAAGCCCAAATTGGCTCATAGGGTCGGTACTGTGCAGAAACCAGCACGGGTTAATAAAATCTGCGAACTAGTCGACGATGAGGAACTGACCTGGGTCAGTTAATTGGTACCAACGGCGACGGCGATTGGGTATTCAGTGTCCTAATAGAGCTGGAATCGCAATGGGAACCCCCTTTGGCTAGTGGGTATTGGGTAGCGACCACCACAGGGATTGCGTATTCCGTGTGCAACTATGAGAATCGAAAACTCAAAATGATCTAAGCGGGGCGTAGCGAGACTCTCCTTTCAGGATTAACGCAAGTAGGCTCTAAGTGAAGGGACCCCACGCGGGACTTACGCGCACGAACACAAGAATCAATATATGGAGAGTCACGATCGAAAGAGAGGATAGTTAACATGCCCACATGGCCTGGGAGCAAACAGTACGAAGTTCCTTGAGTCACCTGGTGGTTGCCTGCTACCTGTATGCAAGCAAGTTACTTTACTGAAGAAGATGAGACATAGCAATGCAAGATCTACCTGATAACAACACACGACAGGAAGACAACCGACGTGGGCCGTTCCACCTACCACACGAGTCTGAGTCATATTATATGTATGAACTATCTTGCCTTTAGGCCAGAGTGTGGGATACGCATGTACCGCTTTGGTGCATAAGACCCCTCTGCGTGAGCTGGACGGACAACCAATATCCTAAGGAAAAGGACTCTGCGACAAAGGGAGCGCCACACTGAGGGAGTAAAGTGGCTAACAACCGCCTAAAAATCTGCTTCGAGCCAAGGTTTGGCCTCTCAGAAGAAAGCATCCAGCCTGAAAACTGGGCGTGCAAAATTGCGTATCGGTGAAACGCCGCTTAGTATGTAGACCCAGATTGTTAGAGCTCAAGAGTTTCTAGTTTGTCTGAGGACACCTAAATGGTTGACACTACGCGGGCATAGTAACAAACATCTTGTTACCTACATCCAATACCAACAATGCCTAAACGAAAGAACCAAGAAAGTCTTATGCACACCAAGCACGTAGAACTTGTCGCTCCAAAACCAAAATGATACAACTGTCCAGAGGGGATCGCTTACCTCCACATTTACGATAAGCGATATAAGGTCAAAGTCCTGTTAGACTCAGGATCCAATGTGTTCCTTATAAGTAAGGACATAATTGAAGCCCTTTGCGTTCCTACAGTGGAATGCGACAATGCAGTTGATATCCCAGGCTTTGATGGATCATCAGCGGCCTCGGGAGGGAAGTATTATACCATCCCAATAAAAATAGAAATAGTAAAAAATCGACACATCTTTGAAGTATTGTGTGAAGTGGCTAAAGCAGGTCACTATGGGATGACAATTCCTTGTAGTTGGTGGCATCGTGAACACCCAGTGTCTCATATAGAACACGCAGAAAATTGGACCATCTCCATAAAATGTTGTGAAAACTGCGAGGAAGAAGATGAAGGAATAGCGGATATGTTCGAATATGATGAATCCGTCATTTGGAATCCTAATGCATGCCGCATCGGAAGAACTGGAGCGATTAAAAATCTGGTGGAACTCAAATCCTTACCGAAGGAATACTGGGATTATAAATATTTGTTTGAAGGCCAGACGGCAGAAAAAGTAGCGCATAGATGAATATTCGATCACGAAATCAAGCGGATCCACCGATCAAGTCCCCCCTGGGGGCCGACATATCCACTATCCGAAAAACTGCTTTTGGCTTTAGGAGAATACTTGGAAACAATGATTGAAGCGGGAAAAATTACCCAAGTCAATCTCCGGCAGGAGCACCTATATTATTCGTGCCCAAACGTCATGGAAGACTACGCCTAGTCGTGGACTATGGAAATCTAAATAAGATTACTATCCTCAACAAACATACGCTTCCACTAATGTCCGAACTCAAAGACAGAGTAGCTGGCGCAAAGATCTTCCCTAAGCTAGACCTTAAAGATGGCTACTACCTGATTAGGATTAAGGAAGGCGATAAATGGAAAACGGCCTTCAGGACAAGATAGGGGCATTTCGAATATAAGGTTATGCCATTTGGATTGGTCAACACCCCCGCAACCTTCCAAGATATGATGAACCAAGTACTTAAAGAATACTGGGATGTCGGAGTTAGGTATTATCTAGACGATATTCTCATCTATTTAAAGGATGAACAAGAACAGAGCGAAGCGGTAAAGAAAGTTTTGCAAAGTCTATTGGACTTTCAATTAGCGGTATTGCTAAAAAAATTGACCTTCCACACTACTGAGGTAGAATTCCTCGGCTATATGGTATCAGTCAATGGGGTGTCTATGAGCACTCAGAAGGTGGAATCCATAATGGTTGGGAGGGCACCTAAGTCGGTTAGAGAAGTACAAGTCTTTATTGCATTCGCTAACTTCTACAGACGATTTATCAAAAACTTCTTCGCTATTTGTAAACCCATGACCCAGACATTGCAAGGAAATCCTAGGAATTTCAAAGGGGGAATTGAGCAGGAGACAGCCTTTGAGGAGCTAAAACACTGGTTTACAACAGCCCCTATACTACATCACTTTTTCCCAGAAAGAGAGACGGTAGTAGAAACTGATGCTACTGATTTCTCGCTCAGTTGCGTCCTTTCTCAACATTTTGAGAAAAGATTACATCTTGTAGCTTTCCATTCCAGAAAATTAAATTTGGCAGGGCACAATTATGAGATTCATGATAAAGAGCTTCTTGCAATCCTCAAAGCATTTAAGGAATGGAGACACTACTTGATCGGGACAGAAAAACCGATTACAGTCTTTACCGACCATCAGAACATTCAATACCTCCTCACCTCCAAAGTCTGGAGTGGCTGTCAAATTTGGTGGGCCCAGAAGTTGGTGGAATACAATTTCCGCATTGTATACCGACTAGGCGCAAAAGGCGGAAAGCCTGATGCATTAAGCAGGCAGCCGAAGTACCGCCCAGAGGAGGGAGCTGCGCATCGCGAATAAAAAACTTTGCGCGAAGAAGGTTTCTTGGTATCACTGGTAGCGAGGGTAGGCGATGAAGGGGAAGACTGGGATGGAGATAAGGATTTGGATCTGGAACTGCGAAGAGGTGGTACGGAATCCATTATTAGAGTTCAGAGATTGAGTAAAAAGGTATACTTGCCAACAAAGGGCTCAAGAATGATGGCAGGACATGACCTATATGCCATAGAGGATGACATTGTCCTGAAATTTGGACAAGCATAAATAAGAACGGGTATAGCTGTGGGACTACGCGAGGGAAACCTTCAGAAGAGTTGCACGGAGAAGCGGATTAACAGTCAGAAGCGGAATCTCCACCGGCCCAGGAGTAATCGATGCTGATTACACAGGTGAACTCAAAGTCGGACTTTACAACCATGGGGATGTGCACTGTCAAATAAGAATAGGCGATCGCATAGCTTAACTAGTGGTAGAAAAAGTCAATACCTCAGATATGATGGAAGTAGAAGACTTAGAAGATACAGAACGTGGAACCGCAGGATTGGGAAGCATCAATATAGTGACCAGATCCTTGATCGTTAAGGAACAGGAACCTAGTATCAGCTACCTACAGGCATCAGCTAAAGACAACGAATATTGGTATGATATTTCAGAAGTACCTGCAAAAGCTCTAATGTCAAACGCCATTATGCGACAAAAAGGCATGAAGCAGTTCAATCCTGAATTCCTAAGTGAGATAAAGCCAGCTATAGAATCAGACGCAGCTTGGAGACAGCGGAGGGAAGAACTCATTAGGTTACAAGATGAAGGAAAGGATTTTCCCAAGGACTGGACCTTAACCGACGATCTACTATATTATAAGCAAAGACTATTTGTACCAGATAATCAGGCGCTATACACCAAGATCGCAGAAAGATGTCACGATGCAAAAGTTGCAGGACATTTTGGACAAGAAAAGACTTTGGAAATAATCATGAGAGACTTCTACTGGAAAGGACTAGTGGCATGAGTCAATGACTACATACGATCCTGCGATGAATCCCAAGATAACAAATCGCCTAGACATGCTAAGTATAAACTATTGCAACCACTGCAAATACCCTATGTAGCATGGGTGTCCATCCCAGTGGACTTCATCACACAACTACCAGAGTCGCAAGGATGAACACCAATAATGGTAGTAGTCGATTGATGTACGAAGATGGCACATTTCATCGGACTAGAGACGTTGGCTAAGGCCAAAGATGTCGCAAACATTTTCCTTAAAGAAGTATACTGGCTGCACAGCCTACCAACCGAAATTGTTGCGGATATGGACCCAAAGCTTGCAGGAGAACTTTGGCAGTTTCTCTGCAAAGCGCTGGCAATTAAGCGAAGAATGTCAACAGCATATCACCCTCAGACTGAGGGACAAACCAAATATACTAATCAAGTGCTGGAAGGATACCTTCGAAGATTTGTCAACTACGATTAGGATGACTGGTATCAGCTATTACCGCTAGCTGAACATGCCAATAACAACTCCACAACCAACACTCACAGGATGTCACCATTCTATCCAAACTACGGCTTCCATCCACTTACAGAGTGGATGAAGGAGCCCCAAGCTCAAAATGCAGGAGGATACTCTATGCGAGCTGGATCAAGACGATACATGAACAAGCGAGAGGGTCCCTAGAAAAGACAAGGGAAGCAATGTCAAAATATTATGACCGGAAAGCTCAACAATGGCCGGACTTCAAGATCGGGAACAAAGTACGGTTAAATGCAAAGAACATTCGAACCTGACTGAAATCAAGGAAGCTAACTTCCAAGCTATATGGTCTGTTTCAAATCATGGAAAAATGTGGATCATGAGCTTTCAAGCTCAACAAATCTGATTGATGGAACTTTCACATCGTATTCCATGTCGCACTATTGGAACCCTACCTCGAGTCAGTTCATGGCAATCGTCAGCAACCCCCTAGAGAGCTGGGAGACATTGACAGCGATTTACAATAGGAGGTTGAAAAAATCGTAAGAAGCGAGATTCATTCTTACAGGAAATGAGTACGCGGTCGCTATCAGGAGAAGCGAGAACTATGTTACTTCGTTAAGTGGCAAGGGTGTTCAGAAGACGAGAACACATGGGAACCTGCTACCAGTATGGCAAACGCGGAGGAAGTAGAGGAGAATTTTGATAATAAAAATCTGGACATGTCAGGCAGGGCAGAAGTATGATAGTGAGGAAAAGGTTTTCCTACCATGGCCAAGTAAATGCAAGAGGTTTTTTACCCTCACCACACTGAGTCTTTAAATGTATATAGAAGAAAATTATAAGAAAGTTATGAAGGCATTTGAGGTGAAGCATGGTAGGAGGGAGCTTATGTTAGGCATATGGAAATCCGAGACATGTGCACAGACCCAAAGTAGGGTAACTACGCACAGACCCTCAATTTACTGGAGTGCCAACACCTTGCTCCGGCCCACTCATGGGGCCCGCACGTCATTAGTAAGATTTCCCGAGTTTCATCCCATAACTAAAGTGTCACATCAATAAAGCCCACGTTATAATACCATATACATCGCCGCCGTCAGTCTGACTGCATGCTGATCGCAGGTTATACGAGAGGGGACCTTTGGCGACATCTGGGAACTGGAACGGAAGATGTCTGGCGTAGGTGCATTGAGATAGTAGACTCCAAGGGTAGGCTTCTTCACAATGGGCCAAAAGTGACAGGACCTTTTCAGCGAAAGACTCCACTAGGATATCCTAGTAGCAAAAGCTATTAAAGGGATACCGAATCCACCCATAACCTTTTGAGATTAGTGGTAGGTTGGTTAGTCCTAGTGATAGGATCCCTCTACGGTGGCTGGCAGACCAAGGGGAAGCACGCTCAGAAAGGAAGACCTCAATATGTCGGAGACCCTTAAGATGTTGACACGTCGGGCTCCGACTTGCGATTGGCACTAGGTGACAAAGCATGAACCTGATCACTTCATGACCAAAGAGACTATTGGAACGATAGTCAACAAGACTAAAGTAATATAATGGTCTATGCGGACATCCAAGTAAGAGGCCGCTCTTTGGTATAACAAACTGCGCAGTCATCTTGACAGAGGAATACTATTCCGAGTCTGCGAAAGGGGGTGATAAGTTTCAGGGTCTAACAGTGTTTGCACTTATAAGATTCTAGACATTTGCATATTAAAACGAGAGTGGTACTTTGGAGGCATTGTAGTTAGAAGTAGTCCGTCAACAATCAGACGTGGGATAAAAATATCGAAGCGCCTCCCGAGCTTTACAGTCATCATGAAGTAATGGAGAACAGATCTCATCAATATAAAATTGTTTACCTTATGAATCTTTACTTTACTTTTACTTTATCAAGACGAGCCTTCCTCGACAGGTTCTCTGAACAAAGATTTTGGCTTACGTCCCTCAGTTATACTAGAGATAGGCGTCCGCCTAACACTTCTCATGCTGTGTCACGAAATCAAATCTACAGCATTGTCAGGTCACTAAAGCTCATTCCTTGACCCTTAGCAATGTGGTTATAGTCAGAAAACAATTCCCCTCCATGGTAGAAAGCTGGCTTGGTTGTATTTACAGTCATCATAATGACCATCTCAACAATGTATGGGGTCACAAGGTGTCTGATCGCAGGTATGTACAATATCCCAGGACTTAAGATATTTGCGATATAGGTAACAAACAGAAACCGAGAGAGTGGTGATTGTAGTAGTATCTCTGTAGAAACATGATATACCCACGAGATTCTACCAGTGAACTATAACTGAAGTGAGTGACAGTATGTCCATCAGTGAACCCACAAGTGTAGTTTTGTCATTAAGCTCCTAGCAACCTGGAAGTCAGACAATAGGTCGTCATTGATGTTGTTGAATTCTTCTTCAATATCTGTTGATGATATTCAGGGCTGGTATCCTTCAATATTGTTCAGGAATTCTAGCACAGCTGCTATAGTCTCTTGCATCCCCTACTTCCAATGAGATCTGAACTTTATTTCTCCCTGGTCAAGGCTTGCTGCTAACCTGAGCAATATAATATGTTCCGTGACCTCTGCTATAGTAGAAAGCAAGTGAATCATCTTGAAGGATTTGACTACTTCCGATCTGAGCTTATTGACCTTAGGTATGAGTAGAACCTCTACCCAATGCCAGTCTGGAATATCATACCATAGCCTACCATCAATCAGGTGCTGCAGTGTCATCATTCCACCTTTTCCCATACCGCAAACCATGGTAGCCCATATTATACTAATCAGGCCCTGTATTGGTTGGGGTCCGGATAAGGGTTATCTCCATTTCCTGACTACTGACCTCATTGAGTGGGGTGTCCAACCAAGAGGTAGGATTAGCAGGTGAGAGATATTGTACAATCAGGTCACTGATGTCTGAAAGTGAGGTAGTAATTGCTTTTTCAAGCCACTTCATTGAAGCAAATGTATGCTATGCCTACAACATCCGAGCTAATAGAATAATATCCAGGTTTCGCTCTCTGACCTGTGGGTCTTGATGTATTCGAATCTTGCCCTTTACATTAAATTCATGCTCAATAGATACACCTGACCAGTTTGTGGTCCTCCTGCCACTCTGCCTGCTGTCTACAGTATCTTAAGAGTCTCACCACCTCCAGCCACACCATTTCTAACTCTGGCGTCCACTACTCGCACTGCCCTCTGCAAATAGAGGCCTATAGGAGTGCACTTACCACATTCCTAACTCCTTTCCACAACTTTCTGTCATCTACCAGCTTTAGAGTATTGAGTTACAACTCCACTTCTCTCCAATCTGTCTGTATCTAAGCTGCACACCCATAAACAATATTTTCAGGAATGTTGATATTTAGCCACATCATCTGGGCGGGATTCTTTCACCCTGTAATATCCAAGTACCTATGTTTGATATAGGTTAACTAGTGCAGGTATAGGTCAATCATGCGAATGTCTTGGAAGGTCGTCCGATTTGGAGGGACCTGGATGTAGCAGTATAACATGAGCCACTTCCTGAGCCATCTTCTTCCACTATTGCATTGGTCAGCATTAGGGTCCCAGTCAGTGTTTCTGCTATTGAAGTCGCCATACACCACATGTGGTTTCCCCAAATCTGCCAGCCATAGTATGTCCCAAGCCTAGGTACTGGTAGGTGGAAAACAAATCCCCGCTATAACTCATTACTCTGCCTTTTCCCTGAATCTCATCTGAGCACTATCGTCTCTGTATCCAACAACTTCAAACAACCCACAAATATGGGAATGAACAAACACCTGAACAGGTGAACCTTTAAGAATAAAAAAAAGTCCTAACTATCAGTCTCTATTGGTACATGTTGCCCCTCTAAATCAATCAGAGGTTCCAAAACTAAAAACTCATCAATATAAGAAAACAAATCATATGTCAGTGTCTGATTCCCACATGTCTTTCCAATATTCCAAGCTATTGTCATAATAAACATTAAATATAGGACTTCAAGGATCTACTCAAGCTAGTGGGGCTCAGTTTCTCAATCTTACCAGGATCCTTGTTGACCATCAGGTATGTCTTGACTCACTTGGATGTAGGAGTAGTAGGAGGAGGAGGCCAATCACTAAAGGATAGCCGCAAAGTAGGCAGGTGGGGTTTGCTACCAGTGGTGGGCTGCTGGATCCCTCCTCACCAAGAAGGCGATGTAGAGGTGGAGGGTAGTGCTAGTTCCTTACCCTCACCATTTCAGATTGTATTAGAAAGGCAATATCCTGTTCAACCTCGTTATTCTAGTCACCAGTGATCTTCATAACCTGAGATATGTGCTAGGCATATAGAAATGGGAGACAATGGGCTCATACCTGACAGTAGGATAACTGTGCACTGATCCTCAATTTTCCAGAGAAGCCAACACCTGCCTCTGGTGCCCTGAAGGGACCTGCATATCATTCATGAGATTTTGAGAGTTGCATTCTATAACTCCAATGTTATATCAATAAAGTCCACTTTATAATACCATATACAGTGCCACTGTCGATCCAACCGTATACTGTTAGTAGGGTATATTGGCGGGGACCTTTGGCCACATCTGGGAAGTGGAATAGAAGGGTTCTATCAGAGTCCAAGTTGGATAGAAGTAGTAGGCTTCAAAGTAAGGCTTCCAAATTATAAGCCAAAGGGGAAGGAACATTTTTGACGAAATACTCCAAGAGGATGTCATAGTAGCAGAACTGACTGAGGGCATACTGCATCTACTAATCTTCTTCTAAGATCAGCTGTAAGTTGGTTGATCTTAGTAATAGGACCATTCTATAGAGGTAGGTGGACCAAGGGGAAGCACACTAAGAGAGGAAGGGCTAGATAAGTCCAAGATCCTTAAGATGTTAACACATTTGTCTTGGACTTGAAATTATCACTTGGTAGGCTGCCATGAAACTAATGACTTCATGACTGAAGAGACTACTGTAACAATAGTCAAGGAGATTGAAGGTAATCTAATAGTCTATGTGGTGAACTAAATTGAGAGCTGCTATTTGGTATAACAAATAGCGCAGTCATCTCAGTGGAGAAATACAATTCTATAAGCATGAAAGAGTGTGAGAAGTTTCAGGGTTAAACAGAGCTTACACTTATCAGATTTTGGATGCTTGTGTATTAAAACCAGAGTGGTACTATGGAGGGATAGTAGTTAGAAGTAGTCTGCAAACATTTAGTTATAGGATATAAATATCAAAGTACTTCACAAGCATTACAGACATCATCCTGAAATGGAGAAGAGATCTTATTGTTACGATCCCTAACCGGTATCAGTTCTCAGCGACGGGTGGACGATACTTCTCTCTTTCTCTCTCGACGATAGTTCTTAGGCCGTTGCCTACGATAAGGTGGGAGAGACTCTCGTGTCTCTAGTCCTTATCGCCTATCGTACTCTTTCTTCAACTCGACTCTGTACCAGAGTCCTTCTTCTCGTAGGTAGGTATTCGTAAAGAGCGTAAAGGTTTTATATTCGTAAAAGCATAAAGTAATAAGTAAGGAAATAACTTAGAACGAAGCGTGAAGAG
>JACCEG010000095.1:292213-312130 GCA_014065205.1 Tuber brumale | reverse complement strand
TCATATGACCGAAGTGGTCACATGCGCGAAACCCATGACCTCTAAATGAGGTCATGTGCGAAACATAACATATCTATGACTCATCACTACGAGTCATATGAAAACCTTTCCTTGCTAAGCCACATTCGTGACACTTATCAATATAACAAATATTTACACTATAAATCTTTACATTATATATTTATCAAGGTAAGCCTTCTTTGACAGATTCACTGATCTAAGGTTTTAACCTATGTCCTTCAGTTATACTAGAGTTTGGCATTTCCCTAACAGTATATTGATAGTTCTCATAGTACCAAGGCTTATTACATGAACTATAAGTTCACTCAAAACTCTACTTGCAACTCTCACTGCTTTTACATTTTTGAAGCACCTTGTTGTACTATTCACACTCCTAGATTCGAAGAAATATACAACAAAGAGTTGTTTGAAATCTAATTCATCGATATTTATGAATCCTGGTAGGTCACAAGATCTTTAGGGATCCCACTGAGAGATCATTTCAATCACACATATTGTACCTGGCATGGTCTAAACTTCGCTTGGAGTGCAACCCAGTTAGAAGACTTTGTTGAGAGGAGTACACAGTATACCAAAAATCAACAGTCAGATACATTTGGCCCTGAACAATCATTTCAATCACACATATTGTACCTGGCATGGTCTGAACTTCGCTTGGAGTGCAACCCAGTTAGAAGACTTTGTTGAGAGGAGTACACAGTATACCAAAAATCAACCGCCAGAAACATTTGGCCCAGAACAATCTATTCCCTCAGCTGAGACCTGAAAAACCCTTACATGTTCTACAAGTACATTTTGAACTAGCAGAAAAAGGAAATACAGGTTCTAAACCCAGAATCTGACAGTTCCAATCATTTTGCACCATTTCCACACAAATATTTCTTGTACCACATGTTACACATAAGATTCTCCAAAACCTTTAGAAGAGAAAGAGAATACTGATATGAGGTACCTGACCACATACCTACAGAGACAACATCAGGATTAAATTTATCCTACAAATTCATAAAAGAAATTAGTGGAAGTATTATAAGGTCCAACAGGATCCAAACAGATCACCAGAGGAAAACCTATCGATACTAGGCCATATAACTCTGAAGATAGCAGTGCAAGCCTATTTACCTGTGTCTCTTCTACAAGTAATACCCTCAACTTTAGTCAATCTACATCCCTTGCGGGATTCAGAATGTCTGCCAAGGTGCCTAGAAGGCCCTGCTCCATCAGCATATTCAGCATGTACTGAAAACCGTGATTGGAAATCCCAAAATCATCAGAAGAGCATAAGGCAAATCCTACAGAAATTGGAAAGGGTCTTGGGGATAATACTGGCCTGGATCAGTTGACAGATTGATACTTATATTGATTCAGCCAACATTCCATTGACAAGGCTTATAGGTACCACTCAGGAAAATGCACTATGGTTAATGAAAGTGTATTGCAAGCTGAAAGAAGGACAGGACCTCCATGACAATAAAATAGCTATTTTACCAATACAGCTAACTCCTATGGAGGCTGAGGTAAAGAATATAGAGGCAGTATTAATAGGGGAATCAGGTGCGAAGCTGGCCAAATGAGTCCTGTATCAACAAGTTCACGAAACTGTAATCAGCCAGTTACATGGCAGCTTGGATTAGCAAGGACAAGAGGCTATAGCTTTAAATCAATTGCTAGAAAAATTGGTATCTAAACTTCATAGCGAGTGCAATATTTTCAGAGATCAGACTATAACATGTGACAAAGATTTTACTACCTTGTGGTTAGACATACAGGAAGCAATAAAAAATCTTAGAAAAAATTATGCAAAAGAAACAAAAGAAACAAACCTAAAATGTGGAAGATACCTCAAACTCTCTTAAGTCAATGGCAAAAGCTATAAAGGAATAAGTGGATATAGTAAAATGGCCAAAGGAGCCTGCTCCGGCCCCACTATACTCAGTCACTGAGGAAGAGAATAACAAGGACTATAACTCTCTGCGAACATGGAGAAACAAAAAGCAGGGCAAGGAAGCTGTGGATACAACCTCCTCGGAAGTACAAGGAGGTAGACTGGATGATTTGGATAATGATGATGATGACGATGATGACGTAGAAAGAGGAAGAAGGTGAGGCAGTCCAAGCTATAGATGGTGAAGTCAGACACCAGACCAATCTGGTATGGCAAAAATACTTGTCAATGCAATAGTACTAAATATTAAGCTAACATCGGAACCACTCCAATTGTTTAAGGTATAGTTAACTCGAGACATATATATTTGGATTATACAGTGCACTGACTATTTAGAAAGAAATCTGGGATATGGAGAGATGTTTCAAAATGAGTCATTTACATACTCAATCGTATACAGGGAGATATTATTCTAACTTACACCATTTGGTATAGATATGCTATAGACAAACCTTCGGGAGAAACAGAACAGACAGAACTGGCTATATAGGCAAGATTGATACATGATATAATCCAACACTATACCCAGGTCACAGCAGAAAGGCAAGGGCTTCGAGATAAGAAGTTGGTAAAGTATCAAGGAAATATTGAACTCTTTCTAACATTCAAGCACAACCGACATATTAGAGTAAGAATGATGGGAGAATCGCAGATACAGGAAGTAGAAGTGGAACTTGCGGAACACATCATCTGCAGATTATCGGTGATTCACTATAAGACAGTTCAAGAATGGAAAGAAATACTTAGAGTCTGTGGTCGAGCAGAAGAAGCACTCCAAGTTAGAGAAAAGCTCGTAAGAGACCAATGAGCCAAGCCAATAATAGTCTAAGAAGTCCAAAGAGAAGACTAAGGGGACTCAAAACAAAAGTGACAAAGGACTAATAAACCTTATGTCAAGGGAGGTGAAGTCCTACCATAAAAATGAAAATGTGAGGATGAGCCAGAAAGACTAAAGAAGAAATTGGAAGTTATAGTAAAAACAATCTATACCAACTTTGAGTAGGCTCATACTGGTATCCCACAAAGTGTTATTGACACTGGCCAGTAGGAAGATTGTTAGACATGTTGTAGAAAGAAAAACCATAGCAATCCAATAGGGTGGTAAGATTTTCACATATCAGTAGTAACTGTTAGCTCAAAGCCAATAAAAATAGGAATTAGTCATACAAGATCCACTATCATAAAGTCTAAATTAACAGGGAGCGTCTCTACCATTCAGAAATCAGCCTCAGCTAATAGGATCAGGGAACGGACAGATGTCAAAAAGCTGACCTAAGTCAGTATACTGGCACCAACAGCAATGGTGTTCCTGTACGTTATGGTCTCTAACAGGTGTCAGTTCTCAGCAACGGTTAGCTGATACTTCGCTTGTTCTCTCGCTACAATAGCTCTTAGACCTGTGGCTACGATAAGGTGGGAGAGACTCTCGTGTCTCTGATCCTTATCGCCTATAGTACTCTTTCTTCAAGTCTACTGTCATAATAGAGTCCTTCTGTGGTAGGTAGGTATTCGTAAAGAGTACAAAGGTTTTATATTTGTAAAAGGATAAAGTAATAAGTACGGAAATAACTTAGAACAAAGTGTGAAGAGCCTCTCTATGCGGCCTTTTTTTTATTTTTTATTTTATTTTTTACGTTTTTTTTATCATCATATATTCATTGTTTACAGTACCAGAACTTGCATGTAGTGCTATCTATGGCATAAACAAAACCTCAATTTCAGACACACAAGCACAAAGGAAAAACTCGCACCAAAAAATATGAAATCATCCTAGTAGTGTCCGATAGACGACAAAAAATCCCAAGTAACTAAAGCAAAAAAAAGTACTAAGATCATAACGAGAAGTAAAGCGAAACGGCAAGCTAAAAGGCAGTAGTCATCAGGTGAACCAGAACAGGAGGCAGGCGCTGCACTTCAGGGCTTATAGACGTGAATCGGGAGTGCCAAGTCGGGGGGGGCGGTTTCAGAAGTGGGGTCCCAGCCTGCCGGTGGCATGCCAGGGGGAAACCCGGTGGCGGTGACGTTAAGGTACCTCGCCAGTGATAGGAGGGAGACTATATCAGTCCAAAGTGGGCTGTCTCTATCAATGTTTGCGAGCCCCCAGAGGTGGCGCTCACGAGGTCCTTTGCGAGACTCACAGTACAGGATGGCATGAGCGAAGTCCTCCTCATCATCCTCACAGAAAGGGCAGAGGGGGGAGGGGTCGTCGGTAAACCAGGAGTGGTGGGCAGCGAGATAGCTTTTGCCCGAGCGCATTTGATGAATCCTTCCTGCAATGAAACTTCCCAACCCCATAAAAGGATGAGGTTTGTGGGACGCGGCGAAGGGATAGTAGGGGGGGGTGGGGAATTGGGTAACCCAATCCCTGAGGAGTGCATTTCTCAGTCGTAGCTCGATAGACCGGTAGGACAGGATCCCCTCACTTAAGGGAAGCTGATCATGAGGAAGTAAGCCAGGTAAGGCCACTGGGACTGGGCCTGAGGCATCGATAAATGGAAGAGCATGGTGAGCGATGGCATCTAGTGGGAGGTACTTGCGGATAGGGGGGCTGGAGGGTGTTGTCTTCAAGTGAAGGTGGGCGTAGATGGACGTGAGGCCCCTGGTGAAGTAGCGGTAGTCCTCCACCGCTCAGTAGGAGGAGGAGGTCGGAAAGGACAGGTGGAGTCTGGCAGTCGCCAGGTTGGCCTCGGGGGAGAGGCATACCAGGTGGACATCAGCCAGCCTGTGGCGGTGGAGGACTAAGAGCGGGAGAGGGGGGAGACCCAACTCACCAGCTAGGATGCCTACCGGGGTCGATGAATAGCAGTGGGTCACCCACTTCTGGACAGATCTCTAAAAGACAAACATCCTGTCCAGGAGGGTGAGGGAGGGGGAGATGAGGTCCGCTCCATAGAGGAGGATCGGGGAGATGAGGGAGGACGCCAGTCGGTGACAGAGGAAGGGGGGGAGGCTATTACCGGACCTGGACAGTGCCTATCTACTCGGCCCTAGTGGCCTCTTTATAAAGTTGCTCTTCACCCCCTTGTGACTCATTCCTTAAGTCACGCTCCACATGTGACTCACAACTGTGAGTCATACAAAACATCATAAACTAGTCATATGACCAAAACGATCATGTGCGTGACACCCATGACCTTTAACCAAGGTGATTTGCGAAACATAACATATCATCATAAACCAATCATATGACCAAAATGGTCATATATGCCAAATTCATGACCTCTTAATGAGGGCATGTGCGAAACATAACATACCTATGACTCATAACTATGAGTCATGTGAAAACCTCTTCCTCACTGAGCCACATCTGTGACATTAGCTCCTCCCTCCCTAAGCTCGAGTCCCTTTGTGCTTAGAAACTCTCATTGCGGAGGATGTCTGCGAACCTCTTGCAGTGTTTGGCGCTATCCGTCCCTTCCCTGCAGAATCCTCGCAACTCGTCGATAATGGCTCTTCACGTGAGCCGTTCCTTCTATAGCGCTTCCTCTGCCTACCCTATCTTCTCCTTGCAGGCAGCCCTAACTATTTCCACCCCCCTTCTTGCTAGTTGGATCGTTTGCTGGTATCTTCTTTCCTGGTTTTCCAGGCACGCAATGGTTCCAGGTTGCCGTTTTGTTTCCTCCACTAGCCGGTAATTTTCTTGCCACAATCGTTTAATCGTTTGGCATAGTTCCTCTTTAGACATAAATGTTTTTGTATCTCCCTCCTCCCTAGGTTCCGTTCTCAAAGCCTTTTGAGTTCCCCGCTTGGCTTCCCATTGTTGTCTGCTGTGATGGGGGCAGTACCTGCGCATGCAGTTCTGCCAGGACATCTTGTGGTGTGAGGGGCCTGTTGCCAGAGGTTGTAGTTGTGTTGTCCACTCGGCTTGGATCGGTGTGGGGGGTGGTGACCGTTTGTTCGCCAATGTCTTGCTTGGTAAGAAGTTGCTCCATTGTTTTCCATCTCAGTGAATAGGGCACTCATCGTCTATACATGCCATCCTGTGATAGATGGCATGGTTTCTTTCATTGTCATTGACCACCATAGCCCACTTGGCTTCGATGGTCTTCTCCTCTTCCTGCTTCTTGATTCTGGTTTCTTCTTCTGCCATAGCCCACTTGGCTGCATCGGGTGGAGGGCAGGTGGGGCTACTTACGTGCTTGAAGTTGTCCGAAACGTCCTGGACCCTGGCCTGATTGCTTCTGTGGATAGTGTTGGTGGAAGAGGATGAGGGCATCTTGAGCGTTTGCGAAGCTGATAGCTAGGTACCACTATGGATCGTGTTTTGAGGAATAACCGGTCCACTTAGCACAGTATTGAAGGCTACGGTAGTGTAAGCGAGAGGCCATTATTTCTTCAAGTTTGTATTCAGGTTCTCCATCTAATTCGATAGGCAGAGGAAGTGTAGTGGTTTGTCAAGGAAGCTTGTTGTATTGATAGAGTTCCAAAAGCAAGATGTGGAATGTGTTGTGTATCTTCATAGACAGGAGGAGGTTGAGTTTATATGCTCATTTCCCTATCTTTTCCGATATCTCGAATGGTCACATTTTCTGGTAATCCAATTTCTTGTATGGTCCCGTCATCTGTATATTTCTTGGTAGTAACCACACTTTATCGCCATGTTGTAGGTGTGGATCGGGTTTTCTGTGTTGATCATAATTCTCTTTTTGTCATAATTGTGCTGTCGTCATTTCTGCTCTCAGGGTGTGGTGTAATTGACTCATATCTTTCTTGTCCGTTATCAGTCCTTTGTTCGTATGACCTATGGCCTGATATTCTGGGTCGAGACCGTAGTTTGCGTAGAAGGGTGTCGTCTTAATCATTTCTTGTTTCCCATTGTTGTATGGAAACTCTGCTATTGGGAATAGCTCATCTTAGTTAGCTTGCAGAAAGTTTACTGAGGCTTGCAAATATTGTTCAAATATGCCATTCATTCGTGTGGTCTGTTCCTCCATTTGTGGGTAGAAGGCAGTAGATAGCTTTCTTTTGATTCCAAGTTCTTCTATTATCTTTTTCCATATTGCTGATGTGAATATGGATCTGCGGTCGGTAATGATATCTTTCGGTAGTCCTCGTAATTGAAAGATTTCCTTGCTAAATGTTGTTGCGAACTGCTGTGCTGTCTCATCCATTCGCGTTGGTATAAAAGGACTAATTTTAGTCAGGCGATCTACTATGACCCGTACTGAGTCATATCCGTTGGCCTTAGGTAAATCCGTTATGAAATCTATTGATATGGATGCCTATGGTTTCTCTGGTATTTCATTGGGTTTTAACAGCCTATACGGTCCGTGTTGTACTACCTTTCTCCTTTGTCATATATTGCAATTCTTGACATATTGTTTGACTTACTCCCTTAGTCCTAGCCCGTAATATCTTCGCGTGATCAGTTCCGTTGTTTTAGCCATTCCTCCATGTCCTGCCAGCTTGTCATGTCGGTGTTTCTTGATAAGGTTTGTCCTTATCTTTTCATCTTCGGGTATCTTTATCTTTCTGTCATACTATAGATAGTGGTGTCTTTATTCGCATAGTCCTAAGGCCACCCGCTTTCTCTCCTTGCCTCCCTTCTCCAGGCTTGTTCTTATTTCTTGGAACTCCTTTTCTTCCTTGAACGCTTTCCGTAGTTCTGCGTCGCCCTCGTCTTGGATTTCTGTCGATTCTATAGCTTCGCAGAATTCTTTTGGCAGCAGAACTGGATTTTTTGGCTTGATCTTTTTGTCCTGTTTGTCTTGTGGTTTGTTGCTTGCGATTCTTATCAACGCATCTAGTTTTCCTCATTTTTCCCCAGGTTGATATTCGATTTTGAAGTTGGATCTGCTCAGGCTTTCCATCCCTCGGATTTCCCTGTCATTGAGCTCTTTTGTCGTCATGAAGGGAACCAGGTTTTGATGATTGGTCAGAACTTTGACCTGGCGGTCATTGTTGTGTATGTATTGTCTCCATTCCTTAAATGCTTGAACCATCGCTAATAGTTCTTTGTTGGTGACGTCGTAGTTCCATTCGGCCGGTGTCATTGTCTTTGATCGATTGCACACGGGGCACTATTTTCTGTCTTCGCATTTTTGTGATAGGATCCCAGAGTAGACATACTGTGATGTGCCTGTTTCAAGGGTTGTCTACCTCTGAGGGTCGAAGTGTACCAGTATTGGTGCCGCCCTAAGTTTTATCCGCATATCGTCGTAAGCTCCTTGCTCCTTTTCTCCCCATTCCCATTTGACATATTTCTCGGTAAGGTTATATAGGGGTTTTGCTATTCGGCTAAACCCTTCAATACACCTTCGATAAAAGTTACAGAATCGTATGAAGCATAGGATATCTGTTTCATGGCTTTGTTTTGCCAAATCCCATATGGCCGCTGTTTTGACTGGGTCCACTTGAACTCCATTTCCATTGATGATGAAACCCAGGTATTCCGTTCCCGTCTTGTGGAATTCGCATTTAGATGGTTTGATATTCATCCTTGACTTCTTAATTTCGTTCATAATGCTGCAGACATCCTTCTTATATTGTTCCCTGTTTTCTGAATATATTCGTACACCATCTAAATTGACAATGCAACATATATCTAGGAACTAGCTGAGTACCAGGATAATCCATGATTGGAATGATACTCGTGCGTTAGTTAGGCCAAATGGGATGAACAAGTATTCGTACATTCTGTATCTTGTCACGAAGGCGGTTTTCTATTCGTGCCCTTCCTTTATCCGTATGTTGTGATAGGCATCCTTCATGTCCCCTTTTGTGACCTATTTTGTCACCCGCATTGGATCTAATGCTTTGCCGATCACTGGTAATCGGTATCGGTCCTTCTTTGTTACTAAGTTCAAGGCGCGGTAATCTACACATAGTTATGCTTTTCCATCTTTCTTTTTAACAAACAGGATTGGCAATCCTGCTGATGCGAATGCGCGCCGTATCCATCCTCTCTTCATAATCTGCGGAATATATCTTAGTAAATCCCCTAACTCCTTTTCTCCCTGGGGGTTAAGGCTTTGATAGGCAATCTTCTTCAATGTCTTTGTTTTCACATGTTTTTCGATGTGTATTTCATGGTCCACTCCTGGTCTGCTTGGCGGTGGTCGGTCGGCCTCCTTTTTCTGGAATAGCTTTGTGAATTGCGGGTATTTGTCTGGTATTACATCGTACTCCTCTTTTCCTAGTCTTGTTGCTTTTGCTTTATCACCAGTTCAGTGCTGATGTTGATCCATGCTAATCTCAGTTTCTGTTCTCCTGGTTTACTTTTGAGGACCCCGGTGAGGTCTTCTCTCTTGTAATAGCTGCCAAACGCATGAGCCGATATTTCTCGAATCTGTGCCGTTTCTTCTTTCTTGGTCTTTAAGCTATCTATAGTATCAAAGCCCCTCATTCCTCTTTTCATGTTTTGAAGTTCTTGTACTTAATGCACCTCTTCTGTGTTGGTCTTCTCTATGATCAACTGTGCGTTCCGGTCTCATTGTCCGATCTCTTGGGTGACATTTGCGATGTTTGCTAGAACTACCTTGACCTTTCTGATATAGTCGGCATCGGTGGCCCTGCGTTGATAATAAGTCCTTTGTTGACTGCTAGTCTGCTGCATGGTGCTATTCATCCATAGGTACTAGCAGGTAATCCTATCGGTATTCCAGTTGATATTGTTTCTTAATCACTTCCTTGGATCATCTTGTCTGGATCGGTATATAAGTCGTGGCCTGCCGCTGGTCTGGAGCCCCTTGCTGGTCCTAGGGACCTCTCGGGCAACTTCTCGAATCTGATTATTCGATCCAGTTCTTCTCTACGTTGGTCAAATCGTGCCTTCAGGCTCTCTTCTTGTGCCTCTCTCTCTGGAGTCGTATACACCACAGGCGAACTGTTGAGATATCCTGTCGTGCATCGTTGGCTAGCGAATGTAATCTTCTTATCGTCTCCATTTATCGCGGGATTGTGTTCTCATAACTATGGCATCCCTAGGACAAGTTTATAGTTCTTCAGGTTCGCTACCTGGAAGGTTGCCGCTTTCCTCTGGCTGTCTATGGCCATGAGTACTTGCACTGTATGGGTTATGGGTCTCATAATACTTGGTTTTCTGTCTGCTAGGTAGACCTGTCTGTTCTCTCGTGTTGGGATCAGGGAGTAGCCGTATTTGTCCAGGATTTCCTTATCGATGTAATCTTCTGTTGACCCTGAGTCGAGTCTCACATGTATCGTAGTACCTTTCCTTTTCGTGTCGTATAATATCGTTTTAATCATAATATGATCTCCTTCTTCTTCCCGCAGTGCTGTATAATAGTTTGCCATCATAATCTTTCTTGTACTGTTCGCGTCCGGACACCCTTCCCATAGTTTCCTTCCCCTTCTTATCCATCAGACCATCTCTTACTGGGGAACACCTTCTTTTTCCGATTGGTCCTCCACCATGCTCATCTCCCTCCACTTACTTCGCTTCTATTGTCTGATCCAGTTGTTGCCTTGTGCGCAGGTCATTGGTTTTTGTCCATTGTCTGGCCTGTCTCAGCATTCCTGGATTCGATGTCCATTGTCTCTACACCTCAAGTAAAGATTCTGATCTCTTTGGATCTTGTATTCTTCGCTAGACAGTTTGAGGGGCTGTTGTATCAGAGCCTTGTTCATTTCCACCTGCCGGTCGATGGCGGCTTTGAAGCTTTTTTCGTACATCTGTGATGCGGGTCTGAATGTTCTGTCCTTGTTCCTTGGGATGGAAGTCTCTTTAGTCTTCTCGTGCTTCTTTAAGATTTTCAGTATTGCCAGCCGAGTTGGCTTCCTAATGGCCCATGCTGCCAGTTCAATGACGGTAGTGGTCACGGAGTCAAAATGTTCAAATTCTTCCTGTAGTCTTTCTGACATGCTCCCCTATTGGTATTGTGAGGCTGTTGCGTCGTCCAGTGATGCATCTGTTTGGTGAAGTCCAAACTCATTCCTGGATTCCATCATCGAGTGGGACCCTTGCTCTATGTTCATTATGTGGATCCTTCCCGCACCCCTGGGGTCCACTTCTCTAACCTGCTGTTTGAATGCTTCCTTGAATTCTTCCCAGCTCCTCTACCCTGTTGGATTGTTGCCTTCCGAATATGGGGTAAGCCACTTGCTTGGGTCTACTGGCAGCAGAATTGAATCGTAAACGATCTCTCCCGCATTGTATCCTTATTGCCATCCAGTAGCGCAGAAGTAAATCGTCAATTCAGCCATCCAGTTCCAGAGCTGGTGTCTGTTTCCTGCGTATGTCTCTGGTTGTTTGACTTTTGGTCGATGTTGTCCCATCACTCTGAGTAGTTGTTCCATGTGTTCGCAACTGTGTTCGGGGACTGGCCCCGGCTCCAGGCCTGCTCCTTCTCCTCCTACCGGTCCCACAGTCTCCATCCTTTTGTTCACTTCCTCTTCGGAGCTAGATTCCTCGTATGTAGATCGTTCCTTTGGTGTTATACGACTTGGTATTCGTCCTAGTTGTGAAACTGTTTGTTGCAATTCGCTTGCTACTATGGCTAGCTCTAAGGACTGGTCCTGGAAGGTGTAGTTTGTCTTGATATCGTCCAAGGGTCGCTATAAGAGACGCTTCGTAATGTTGTGGTCCCTAACAGGTCTCTGGTCGCAGCAATGGGTAGACGATACTTCTCTTGTTCTCTCTTGAGGATAGTTCTTAGACCTGTGTCTATGATGATGTGGGAGAGACTCTTGTATCGCTGACCCTTATCACCTATCACCCTCTTTCTGCAACTTGACTCTTATAATAGAGTCCTGCTCTTGTAGGTAGGTATTCGTATAGCGTGTAAAGGTTTTATATTCCTTAAAGCATAAAGTAATAAGGAAGGAAATAAGTTAAAACGAAGCGTGAAGAGCCTATCTACGAGGATACTGCTTTTTTTTCTTTTTTTTCTTTTTTCTTTATCAACAATTTTGTTGTGTGTTGAAGGTACACCGTCCACATGCCGCGCCAGCTATGGTAGACACATAAAGCTGTCCCACGACGCCAGCCCGAAACAGCCAGAAGAAAAACCGTCAACAAACCCGAACAGGAGGCACACTGGTAGACAGGACCGAAACCCCCAGAACATGACACCGCCCACCCTAATTCCGTGCCGTCCAAAAAGCTCCCCTGCCCCGCAACTTGTAGCGTACACAAATGGTAAAGACTGTAAAGGAAAGCCACCCAAGACCATGAGAACAAAGGAAACCCCACTTCCTGATAGTGGTCCAAACCCCATAGCAAGAGCTGCCTGAAACGGTCTTAACCTAGCTGATCAGTGCACCCTATGACAAATAGATGTTTACGGCTAAGGGATATACCCGACAAGGTGGGAGGGGAACCAAAGAGGGAAAAGCCCAAACTGAGGAAAGAAAAGCTGTAGCAGGCCACAGGGACTAGTGCCATCGAGACCAGGAAGCCCAGTGGAGACGCCTGAGGGGGATCGAGGTAAGGCAGTATGGAAGTAGGGTGCAAGCCAAGTAAGGGTGTAGCAGTAGGGTCCAAGCCAATCCAACCAGCGCGTCAGGAAGGAAACCGAAGGCAACAGTGTCGACGATCAGTATTCGTGTTCGTCTCTCACTAGGCGGTCCCGATTAGCAGAAGCCATGCATTTTAACGCGTCTCTCATATAGTCCCTTGTGCTACGAGAGATAACGTCACTTAGTGGATGGAATACCAGTGCTTAAACCAACCGTGGGGAGGAGCGAGATCGACCTGCGGGCCTGATGGTGAGTTCTCGTATACCGCAAACCGTGTTCCCAGCCATCTGAACTATGGGAAGTGAGCTGTCGCCAACTGTGGGGAGGGGCCTCGCTAAGCGAGGAAAGAGGAGGGCACAGGCAGCGCGAAAGGCTTACGAGAACCCAAAGAGAGGAAAGCCTCGATCCGTAAAAGAAAGAGGAGGACAATGGGGGGGATGTGGATGGTCATCACTGGCCGGCCGAAGCCATCATGGGAGGAGAGGAGAGGAGTGGATGGTGCGTCAGATTCCAAGCATTGAGGGTTGATTTCAAGCATGAGGAAAACCCTGGAGATGGAGGATGCTTATTTACGCGGCTTTTCTTTTATTTTTTATTTTTTTATTAGCAATTTTATTCTGTGTTTAAGGTACACCGTCTGCATGCAGCACTAGCTATTGCAAACACATAAACCTCCCCCCATACACCAGCCTGAAACAGCGAGAAGAAAAACTGTCAACGAACCTGAACAGAAAGGCACACTGGCAGACAGAACCGAAACCCAGTGAACATGAAACCCCCTGCTCAACCCCACGCATCTGAAAAAACTCCCCCACCCCACAACTTGTAGTATACACAAACGGTACAGACTGTAAAAAAAAACCAACCAAGCCTGTCAGAACCAAGGAAACCCCACTTCGCGGCAGTGGTCCAAACCCGATAGCAAGAGCTGGCCTAAACGGTCTCAACTCGGCCGATTAGTGCCACTTAGGAGAAATAGATGTCTACAGCTTAAGGCTATACCCGAGAAAGTAGGCGGGAAACCGAACAAAGAAAGACCCAGGCCGTGGAAAAAGATCCCGCGGCAGGGTACAGGAACTAGTGCCATCCAGACAGGAAAGCCTGGTAAAGATACCCTAAGGGCATCGAGGTAAGGCAGTGTAGTAGTAGGGTGCCAGCCGAGCAAGTGTGTAACAGTAGAGTGCAAGCCAATCCAACCATTAGGCTAGGAAGGAAAGCGAACGTGACCGTATCGACTATCCGTAATCGTGTTCTTCCCTGACTAGGCGGTCCCCTGTAGCAGATGGTAAGCATTGTACCGCGTCTCTCATGTAGTCCCTTGTTCTACCAGAGATAGCGTCACTTAGTAGATGGGATACCACCACTCAAACCAACCATGGGGAGGAGCGACATCGACCCGCGGGCCTTTTGGAGTATTCTCGCGTACTGCAAACTGTGTTCCCAGACTTCTAAAGCATGGGAAGCGAGCGGTTGGACACCGTCGGGAGGGGCGCGGCTAAGTGAGGAAAGAGGATGGGACGGGCAGCGCGAAAGGCATACTGGAACCCAAAGTGAGGAAAGCCTCGACATGTAAAAAGGCAGGGGACGACAGTGAAGGGGATGTGGATGGCCGTCACTCCTAGGCGGTAGCTATTGTCGGAGGAGAGGGGGGGGGTAGATGGTTCGTGAGATTTCAAGCGTTGAGGGTCGATTTCAAGGGCGAGGAAAATAGAGGAGACAGAGTATGGCCTATCTATTCGGCCTTTTCTCCTTTTTTTTTGCTCTTTTTTTCCCTTTTTTTTTTACTTTCATATATTCTTTGTTTACGGTACAAGAACTTGCATGCAGCGCTAGCTATGGCATAAAGAAAAACCTTAATCTCAAAAACTAGCAATTACAAAAGAAACAACCGCACCAAACTATAAAATCCTCCTAGTGGTGTCCAATAGCCGACAGGAAATCCCCTGGAACTAAAGCAGCAAAGTACTAAACTCATAGCGGAAAATAAATCCAACTAGCTACCAAAAGAAAATCAAAAGCAACTGTCAGTTAGAGTGAAGCGGAGGGTGAGCGCCTATGTTCCAGCCACAAAACCGTAAATAGAAAGACCCTCATCAACGGAAGTGGGTGCAAGTGGGGCGTCCTAGCATGCAGGTGGCATACCAGGAGGGAAGCCTGTGGCGGTAACATTCAGGTATCTCGCCAGGGAGTGGAGGGAGTCTTTGTTGGTCCAAAGAGGGATGTCTCTGCCGACGTCGGTTAGCCCGCGGAGGTGGCACTTACGAGGCTCATTGCGAGACTCTCAGTAAAGCATACCATGAGCAAAATCCTCCTCTTCCTCCTCATAATAAGGACAGAGCGCGGAGGGGTTGTCAGTGAACGAGGAGGGGTGGGCAGCGAGGTAACTCTTGCCCGCGTGCATCTGGTGGATCCTGCCCTCTATGAATCTCCCCAAGCCCATGAAAGGATGGGGTCTAAGGGATGCGGCAAAAGAATAGTAGGGGGGGGGGGGGAACTGTGTGCACCAGTCCCGAAAGAGAGCCTGTCACAGTCGTTGCTTGACTGCTCGGTAAGACGGGGTCCCCACCGCTAAGGGAAGTTTGTCAGCAGTAAGGAGGTCAGGGGAGGCCACAGGAATTGTGCCTCAGGGACTAATGAATTGGATAGTTCTGCGGGCAATTGCATCCAATGGAAGATGATTCCAAATGGTGGGATAGAGAGGAGGGGCCTTCCAGAACAGTGGGGCGTAGACGGACGTTAGACCCCTAGTATAGATGCAGTGGTCCTCCGGAGCCCGAAAGGAGTAGGAGGTGGGGAAGGACAGGTAGAGCCTGGCCGTCGCCGGGTTGGCCTCAGCAGGGAGGCAAACAAGCCTGATGGCTGCCAGCCTTTGTCGGTGGAGAACTAGAAGCGGGAGGGGGGGTAGGGCTGATTCAGGCGCCAGGATGCCAACCGCGGTAGATGAAAAGCAGTTTGTAACCCATCTCTGGACAGACCTCCAAAAAACGGACCTGCTGTCCAGGAGGGTGAGGCTTGGTGAGAAAAGGTCCACGCCGTAGATGAGGATGGGGGAGATGAGGGACACCTCCAGTCGGTGGCAGAGAAAGGGGGAGAAACCCTTGCGAGGCCTGTAAAGTCGCTTGATTGTTACGAAGGCCCCTTGGGCCAAGCCGAGCCTTCACGTGAAGTGGGAGGTAGTGCCTTCATTGCAGGAGGCAGATGAGGGCTCGAACCAGTTCCCAAGCCAACGTATCAATTTGGAGGGACCGAAGAGGTGCCAGTCTATCAGGACAGCGATCGTGGGAGGATGGACCTTCTGCGCTGGGGTTGCCCAGTGCATGAGCTCTGTCTTTGGGATCGAGAAGGCCATACCTAGCCTTCCAGCTTTCGCCTGGAGTGCCTTGGAGATGCCCAGTAGCCTCTGGACGTTCCGGCGATATGAACCAGAGGTGGCCATAACAGCAAAGCTGTCCACGTAGGAAAGGATAAGGCCCCGAGAGACCAAGAAGTACGGGGAGGATACGTAGATCACAAACAGGAGGGGGGAGATCGGAGACCCCTGGGGGGTGCCAATAGAGACTGGTGGCAAAGCTTGGGGGCCTCCTGAAAAACCAGGCGGCAGGTGTGGCCGTGAAGGACCGACCTGATCCACGAGACCATGTACGGGTTGACTGCCTTAGTGGCGAGTCTGTCGCAGAGTATGCAGGCTGAGACATTTTCAAAGCCTCCTTTGATGTCAGGAAAGATGGTTGATACCTTAAGCTGGGGGCGCATAAAAGCCTGAACCTTGTGAGAGAGGATTGCCACTGCGTCGAAGGTACTCAAAGCGGGAAGGGAACCAGTTTGGTGGGGGGACAGAAGGCCAAGAAATCGGGCGAGGGCAGAGAGGCGGGTGGCCATAACCATTTCTAGGATCTTGGAAATGGTCTCAAGGAGGACGATGATGCGGAACGATGCCGGCGTGTTGTAGGAGGACTTCCCTGGCTTGTCGTGGACTATCCCGTTTGCTGTCTTCAAGGAGGAGGGATGGTGTCCATCCCGGACAAGAGGGCCGAGGATGGTGGGAAATATGCTGGGGTTCAACGCGTGGACCCTCTTCGAGACAGAGTATGGTATCTGGTTGGGGCCGGGTGCAGTGGATGAGGAGGAATTCCCGAGGGCGACTGTAATTTCATCCTCTGACAGCAGAGGAAAATCCTTGAACTCCCGCATAATCGCTGGCGGGTTGGAGGACTTTTTCTGCGGGAAGATGTGGGAGAGTAGGGCTGTGTTTATGTCCATGGGGCTTTTAGTCCGGGGTATCTGTGGGAATCTGTCCAGAGGCCTTCCGAAGGCATAGCGTTTCGCACTCCAGAGTGTCTGGGGAGTGGCTGTTTTCCGCAAATTGTTCCCACAATGGGTCTTGGCCTTCATGGCCTTGAAGTATAAAAGGCAGGCTTGGTTACACCACTACTTTGACGAGGGGAGCGGAACCAGTCGCGACGATCGAACTGTTGAGTGAAAGGCAGCTCTTTGTGCTGTAAGATTGGGGGTCCTCTAGGGCTTGGATCTAGGTGTCACAAATGTGGCTTAGCAAGGAAAGGTTTTCACATGACTCATAGTTATGAGTCATAGGTATGTTATGTTTCGCACATGACCTCATTTAGAGGTCATGGGTTTCGCGCATGTGACCACTTCGGTCATATGATATGGTTAGGATGATGTGTTATGTTTCGCACATGACCTCATTTAGAGGTCATGGGTTTCACGCATGTGACCACTTAGGTCATATGACCAGTTATGATGTTTTAGGTATGACTCACAGTTGTGAGTCATATGTGGCGCGTGACTTAAAGGATGAGTCACAAGGGCGTGAAGGGCTACTATATAAGGAGGACTTTAGGTCCGAGTAGATATGCTCTTCACGCTTCGTTCTAAGTTATTTCCTTACTTATTACTTTATGCTTTTACGAATATAAAACCTTTACGCTCTTTACGAATACCTACCTACGAGGCGAGGACTCTGATATAGAGTCAAGTTGAAGAAAGAGTACAATAGGCGATAAAGACTAGAGACACGAGAGTCTCTCCCACCTTATCGTAGGCACAGGCCTAAGAACTATCGTCAAGCGAGAGAGAGAGAAGTATCATCTACCCGTTGCTAAGAACTGATACCGGTTAGGGATCGTAACATTACGAAGCGTCACTTATAGCGACGCTCAGACGATACCAAGACGGACTACACCTTTCAGGATCAGTCTCTGGAGCTACCCGAGGTAGCAGACGAATTACATCGAACGGTTTCTCAACTCAGACGAACCCCAAGTCCGTCGACACCCGAAGAACAATCAACATATGCAGAGTCAAGCTCTGAAGAAGAAGACAAAAGAAGGGAAGGACCAGGGCCCACAGGGGGAGAAGGGGCTGGACCTGCGCCAGGATCGGCTCCCGAAGCAGCACCCGAATTGAGCCTAGAACAAATGGCGCAGCTCCTTGCACTATTAGGACAACATCGACCTAAGGTCAAACAACCAGAGACCTATGCGGGAGACAGACACAAACTTCGGAGCTGGATGGCGGAATTAACGATCTACTTACGGGCTACGGGATGGCATGAGGGCCACGACGCGGAAAAGATCTTTTACGTTTCGAGTCTCCTGCGGGGCGACGCAAGGAAATGGCTCACGCCATATACAGAAGGCAACAAACCAACAGGATGGGGAAGTTGGGAGGAATTCCAGGAAGCCATCAAACAACAGTTTGGAGAAGTGGATCCCAGGGGAGTGGCCAGGATCCACATAATGAATATGGAACAAGGGTCACGATCCATGACCGAATACTGGAATGAATTCCGACTTCATCAGACAGAGGCAATGCTAGATGACGCGACGGCATCACAATACCTATACTCAGGCATGACGGAGAGACTACAAACGGAATTCGAACATTTCGATTCCTTAACCACTTCGGTGGACGAATTAGCGGCATGGGCCATCAAGAAGGAAACCAGGCTGGCAATCCTGAAGAACTTGAAGAAACGAAGACCGAGAGAGGTCTCCGCTCCAAGGAACACGGACGGAACATTCAGACCACTAACTCAGACCTACGAAGGAAACCTCAAACCTACGATTAACCGAGAGGTGGAAATGAACAAAGCACAGACTAGGAGGCCCCTCAATTTATCCAACGATAAATACAGGAAACGCAGAGACCAGAATCTATGCCTGAGATGCGGCGAGAAAGGACACCAAATCAGAGAGTGCCGAAATAGAGCGGACAACGGACAAAAGAAGATGACGCCAGCCCAAGGCAACAACTGGTTCAGGCAACAGAAACGGACCAACTGGAGAGAGATGACCACGGAGGAGGATCCACCGGAAAAAGAATACGGTCCCCAGTAAGAGATGGTCTGGTGGACAAGAAGGGGAGGAAAACCATCGGGAGGAAGAGGAAGGGAGAAGATATTATCGGAAGAATCACAATGGAGAATTACTATACGGCACTACTCGAGGAAGAAGGAGATCATATTATGATCAAGACGACACTAGACGATACGAAAAAGAAAGGCACTACGATACATGCGATGCTCGACTCGGGGGCAACTGAAGATTTCAACGACAAGGAAATCTGCGACAAATACAACTACCCCATGACGCGGACACGAAACAAGAGACAGGTTTATCTAGCGGACGGAAAACCCACCACTATGGGACCCATAACCCATACAGTGCAAGTACCTATGGCCATAGGCAGCCATAGGGAAGAGGCAACCTTCCAGGTAGCGAACCTGAAGAACCATGAGCTAGTTCTTGGAATGCCATGGTTAAGACAACACAATCCCACGATCGACTGGGACAACAACAAGATTACATTCGCCAGCGAACGATGCACGACAGGATGTNCAGACAAGTGGCAGGTCATGACCTATATGCCGACCAAGACAAGGCGATCCAAGCAAGGGGTCAAGAGACGATATCAACTGGAATAGCGATAGGGTTACCTCCCGGTCCCTATGGACGGATAGCACCACGCAGCGGACTAGCAGTCAATAAGAGACTCATTACCAACGCCGGGGTCATCGATGCCGACTATACGGGAGAAATCAAAGTGGTCCCAGCCAACCTGGGGGACACGGACCAAGAAATCCGACGTGGCGATCCGATAGCGCAGTTGATTATCGAGAAGATCAATGAAGAAGAGATGCATGCAGTACGAGAACTTCATGACACAACAAGAGGAACGAAAGGCTTCGGCAGCACGGATAGCCCGGAGACCAAGAAAGAGGAATCAGCGGAGATTCGAGAAATATCAGCCCATGCGTTCGGCAGATATTACAAGAGAGGAGACTTGACAGGGATCCTCAAGTGGAATCCAAAAGAAGAAAAGCTGGAATTAGCACGAATCAATATCAGCACCGAACTGGCAATAAGACAAAAACAACAACAAAGGAAGAAAGAGTGGTACGACATAATACCACAAGAATACCACCAGTTCACGGACCTGTTCCAAGAAAAGGAAGCGGACAGACCACCACCAAGAAGGCCAGGAGTGGACCACGAAATACATATCGAAAAAGA
>JACCEG010000095.1:269087-291075 GCA_014065205.1 Tuber brumale | reverse complement strand
TCAAGTGGGAATGGGGAGAAAAAGAGCAAGGGGCCTACGATGCTATACCGACCAAACTCACGTCAGCACCAATATTGGTTCATTTCGACCCGCGAAGAGAAACGACGATTGAAACAGACGCATCCAAGTACGTCTGTTCGGGGATCCTATCCCAGAAATGCGAAGACGGGAAATGGCGCCCAGTGTGTTATCGGTCAAAGACGATGACACCGGCCGAATGCAACTACGACGTCGCCAACAAAGAACTACTAGCCATAGTTCAAGCACTCAAGGAATGGAGGAGATACATACAGAACAACGACCACCAGGTTAGAGTTCTCACGGACCACAAGAACCTAGTTCCTTTCATGACAACGAAAGAACTCAACGATCGTCAAATCCGATGGATGGAAAGCCTCAGCAAATACAACTTCAGGATCGAATATCGACCAGGAAAAGAAGGAGGAAAACCAGATGCATTGACGAGAATTGCAAGCGACAAACCGCAAGACAAAGAGGATGAACGGATAAAAGCGAAAAATCGAATCCTGCTCCCGAAGGAATATTTCGAGTCTATGGAATCAACGGAAATCATCGGCGAAGATGACGAGAGATTGCGGAAAGCAATTGCAGAAGAGAAGGCATTTCAGGAAATAAGAAACGAGCTGGAGAGAGGAGAGAAAGAAAGAAAAGGGGTGACCTTAGGACTATGCGAATGGAGAGACCACTATATGTGGTACGACGGAAAGATATGGATACCAGATAACGAAAAGATAAGGACAAACCTTATCAAGAAACACCACGACGACAAACCGGCAGGACACGGAGGAACGGCTAAAACAACAGAGATGATCACGCGGAAATACTACTGGCCAGGATTAAGGGAATCCGTCAAACAATACGTCAAGAACTGCGACATATGCCAGCGGACGAAAGTGGTGCGACACGCACCATATGGGCTGCTAAAACCTAACGAAGCACCAGAAAAACCATGGGCATCCATATCTATGGATTTCATAACGGATTTACCTAAGGCCAACGGACATGACTCCATTATGGTTGTGGTGGATCGCCTGACCAAAATGAGTCATTTCATACCCACCACGATGGATATGACGGCACGGCAGTTCGCGACAACATTCATCAAAGAAATCTTTCGACTACACGGATTACCAAAAAATATCATCACAGACCGCGGATCCATATTCACATCAGGGATATGGAAAGAGATAACGGACGAACTCGGGATCAAAAGAAAACTTTCTACGGCCTTCCACCCGCAGACAGATGGACAAACAGAAAGAACCAACGGCATATTGGAACAATATCTACGGGCCTACGTCAACTATCAGCAGGACAACTGGGACGAATTACTACCAATAGCGGAATTCGCATACAACAACGGAAAACAAGAAACGATTAAGACGACACCCTTCTATGCGAATTACGGTCTCGACCCAGAGTATCAGGCCATAGGTCATACGACCAAAGGACTGATAACGGAAAAGGAAGATATGAGTCAATTACACAACACCCTACGAGCGGAAATGACGACAGCACAATTACGACAGAAAGAAAACTACGATCAACACAGAAAACCCGATCCACACCTACGACAAGGCGACAAGGTGTGGCTACTACCAAGGAATATACGCACAACAAGGCCATCCAAGAAATTGGATTACAAGAAAATGGGACCATTCGAGATAACGAAAAAGATAGGGAAACGAGCATATAAACTCGACCTTCCCCCGTCTATGAAGATACACAACACATTCCACATCTCGCTTTTGGAACTCTATCAAGACAACAAGCTTCCTTCACAAACGATTACACCTCCTCCACCTATCGAGCTAGACGGAGAACCCGAATACGAACTTGAGGAAATAATCGATTCTCGCTTATACCACGGTAACCTTCAATACCGTGCTAAGTGGACTGGTTATTCCCCCGAACACGATCAAGAGTGGTACCCAGCTACCAACTTTACGAACGCTCAAGATGCCCTCCACCTCTTCCACCAACGCTACCCACAGAAGCCGTCAACCGAGCGTCGAGGACGCGCCAGACGACTTCGAGCTCGTGGGTAGCCCGACGAGCCCTCCACCGGACGCTGCCAAGTGGGCTGCAGCGGAAGAAGAAATCAGAATCAAGAAGGAGGAAGAGGAGAAGACCATCGAGGCCGAGTGGGCCAAGGTGGTCAACAATGACGAACGAAACCATGCCGTCTATCACTGGACGGCATGCACGGACGACGGGTGCCCCGTGCACCTAGATGGAAAACAACGAAGCAACTTCTTCCCGAGTAAGAAGTCGGCGACAAAGCAATCGCCTCCAACGACGCCCATTCAAGCCGAATGGGCAACACAACCGCAACCTCCGCCCACGGGCCCCTCACATCACAAAATCTCCTGGCAGAACTGCATGCGCAACTACTGCCCATACCACCGAAGACAACAATGGGAAGCCAAGCAGGCAACCCAAAAGGTTCCGAGGACGGAACCTAAGGAGGGGGGGGATACAAAATCCTTTGTGTCCAAGGAAGAACTACGCCGGACGGTCGAACGTTTACGACGAGAGAACGATCGGCTAGTGGAGGAAACGAAACGGCAACAAGAAACGATCGCGCGCCTGGAAAAGCAGGAAGGAACATACCGGCAGACGATCGAAGGGTCGAGGAGGGGATTGGACATAATCCGGGCCTCCTACAACGAGAAGATAGCGCAAGGGGACGAGGCGCTTCGGAAGGAAAGGCTCAAGTGGAGAGCCATTATCGACGAGGTGCGCGGATTGTGCCGCGAGGCGAACGACAACGCGAAACGCCTTAGGAGGTTCGCGGACCGCCTCTACGACGAGAGATTCTAAGCTCGAAGGGACTCGAGCTTAGGGAGGGAGGAGCTCATGTCACGAATGTGGCTTAGCAAGGAAAGGTTTTCACATGACTCATAGTTATGAGTTATAGGTATGTTATGTTTCGCACATGACCTCATTTAGAGGTCATGGGCTTCGCGCATGTGACCACTTCGGTCATATGATATGGTTAGGATGATGTCTTATGTTTCGCACATGACCTCATTTAGAGGTCATGGGTTTCGCGCATGTGACCATTTTGGTTATATGACCATTTATGATGTTTTAGGTATGACTCACAGTTGTGAGTCATATGTGGCGCGTGACTTAAAGGATGAGTCACAAGGGCGTGAAGGGCTACTATACAAGGAGGACTTTAGGTCCGAGTAGATAGGCTCTTCACGCTTCGTTCTAAGTTATTTCCTTACTTATTACTTTATGCTTTTACGAATATAAAACCTTTACGCTCTTTACGAATACCTACCTACGAGACGAGGACTCTGATATAGAGTCAAGTTGAAGAAAGAGTACGATAGGCGATGAGGACTAGAGACACGAGAGTCTCTCCCACCTTATCGTAGGCACAGGCCTAAGAACTATCGTCAAGCGAGAGAGAGAAAAGTATCGTCTACCCGTTGCTAAGAACTGCTACTGGTTAGGGATTGTAACACTAGGGGAGGGTCTTTTGTCCGGGGTGTGTAGTCTGAGGACGGTCCCAAGTCTGCAAAGGGCAGTGTCGAACCAGGTTTAGAATGTGTGGGGCGTGGGGAGGGGGAAAGGGGGGTCGAATCTCATGGCTTTAATCACATCCTCGAGGGAGAGCCTGTCAGTCCTCGTCCACCCAGGGGCAGGGGGGGGAGGGCGAGCCAGCGGCTGTGAAAGCATTATGAGGATGAGGACGGGGTCGGATCCCGTTAATGGCAGTGGAGTGTCCCATGACTGAAAGTTAGGGGACAGCCAGGAGTTGGCAAATGCAGGATCTATGACCGCGGGGCGTAGCCCGGGGTCAAAGGGGAAGTAAGTAAGTATACCAGGGGTGTGCAAGAGGCAGAAACCTTCTTCTGCAGCTTTTTCAAAGTAAGGGGCTGAGGCACCCAGGTCCAAAATCAAGAAAAGAGGGCCAGGGTCTGCTGAGGGGTGGTGGATGTTGAAGTGCCTGACGACCAGCATCGGTGCAGAGGTATGAGGGAAAGCAGCCTCCGGGGCGATGGTTAGGCGAAAGGGGGAACCATCCCATGTGCTATAGATGTTCACAACCTGGAATTTGGTAACTAAGGAATCAAAGAAGCCAAAAGAAGAGAGAAAATCAATGGCCATCCAGTCTCTAGCCTCTTTAAAGACTGAGAGGACCAAAAACTGTTGAGTGGTGGAGAGGTGGAGGTAGCACGCCACTCTGGGCTTCCCGCCAGTGAGCCAAGGTGGCAAAAAGGGTTTGAACCGGGGGAACGACGCAGGTCTGTTCGTGTGTAGAGGGGGGTCTTGGAGGACAACAAGGGTAGGGGGGTAATCCAACGAGGAAAAAGAATTAAAAAGGGAAAGAAACACATCCCAGCTTCCCAAGCAGTTGTGTTGTAGAACAGGAATCGGGTTATGGGAGTCCACCGCCAGTGCGGAACTCACAGGAGAGGTGTGACCAACCATTACACCCCTTCCGGCGTCTCAGGCTGGGGGAGAGGAGTGGGAGATTCCTGCCATGTGGAGTTCGGCAGTGCACCTCCTTTGGGATTTGTGGCGGGCATGGGGTGATGTGTTGGGGGGGTATCACCACGCCTAGGTCGGAGGGTTTCAAGAGAAAAGGAGGGAAGGAGGAATCGTGAGCCAGTTGAAGGACCCTCCCCGGAGTCGTTCGTCGTGTCCATAGCTTCCTGATTCGTCGGTGGGGTGGACTCCCCAAGCGCAGGCGGGAGGGGAGGTCTCGATAGGCACTTCCTAGCGAAGGCGGGGTGCTGGCCATTGCAGACGGCGCACATTGAGGGGGAGGTGGCACAGCAGTCGACAACTGCTCTGAGGTTAGCACCCTTAGGGGAGGTGCGGTTCTGGTACCTATGTGCCCGTTTTCTGGGAGATAGCATGCAGATCGGGCAGACTGGGTGGTCAATCTTGCATCTCGCCGAGTGGTGACCGTACTCCCAGCAGTTACAGCATTGAGTGAGGTTGTTAGCCGAGTATGCTCTCGCGATCTTGCATCGCGAGGAGAAAAGGTATGCGTTGACCAACATTGTGGCCTCATTTTAAGGGGCGACAGTCACAACTACTGAGGTTGCCTTCTTGAGGACTGTGGAGTCATGGTCGGGGTTCAGGTAGCAGGCGGAGAGGACCTGGACGTTCTTAACGTTCAGGATGGTGTTGCTGAGAGAGTGCAGGAGGTCTGCGTCGTTTTCCATGAGGTACGCGATGGGGAGGGAGTGAATTGCCAGTTGGACTTCCTTGGGGGCTGAACAGAACGGAAGCAAGGGGGCATCCCCTATCGGGAAAGACTGGTTCAACTTTGCCGCGAGGGCTTCGTAGTATGGTGCGTCAGCGGTTGAGGGGACAAATGGGGAGAGAGCGAGATGGGTCACTGCTCCTCTGTCGTTGACAAGGGCAGAGAAGCATAAGGGAAGGGTGCAGACAGCTTCGCTGAGGATGGAGGCAGCAATATCTGGAAAGGAGGCAGCAAGGCGTTCAGACTGGGAGTGAGGGAAGGGGGAGGACCTGGGAGCGAAAGATCTGCTCTCAGCGGCAGGGAGGCTCTTGGGACCTTTAGAGGGGGCCGAGGGTGCCGAGCCAGGTGCCACCTGGGTAGCTGAGAGGGTGTTCTTCACTTTGTTTGCCTTTCCCTTCTTCTGACCACCGGAGGGGGCCTCAGCGTAGGAGGAGGGGCCAGACTGAGCCGATGTTCGTGGGACAGGGTGGAACTCCGACAGGGGGGGATACTTCCCTTTCCTGTATGTCTAGGCCTCCCAGGAGCGAGGGAATTTTACCGCATACGCGGCCGGGTCGCCGTACCATTTCGGGTTTTTCGTGCTGTAGCAGGGTAGGTCCGTGTTGCCCCTACCCGCGTAGGTGGGGTTCAACACATCGGTGAGGGTAGCAGTGAGGGGGGACGCTGTGATCTCCTTGCCCTTACGAGAAGGAGCTGCCTCAGCTGTGTGGGTGGCGGGCGCTACAGGCATCGGGCGCTGGGTTGGGATTTGTTGGTGGCGTGCTGGTTGGGGAAGAGGGGTGGTCAGCCAGGATGCAAGGTCTCTGACAGACAACTGGAGGGCAGAGAGTGACGCTGACGTCACGTCATTTTGACTGAGGGGAGGAGGAGGATGCGGGGGCTTCTTTCTGTGGGAGGAGAGTTCTTCGATCTGTCCTGATAGGTGGGCGATTTCGAGGGCCAGTTCATCAATCTGGGCAGAGATAGACCGTGATGCCAAAAGCGAGGTACAGAGGAGGGGGAGGATGATGGCCTCTCCGGGGGATAGGTTGTCAATCTCCACATAACTAATTGGCGGGAAGAGTTGGTTGGAGATTCCTGCGTCCGTCAAGCACCACTCAAGGAGCTCCAGAAGAAGGGGGACATGGGGGCAGACATCCAACACAGAGGAGTGTTTGGAAGGAGGAAGGGGAACTGAAGCCATACCTGTCGTGACAGGGAGGCCACGGCCTGTTGGTCTTCTAAGGGTAGCAGGGAGGTAAGGGTACACCGGATGCTGATGGTGTTGAGGACGAGGTTGAAATGTAGGGGGAGGAAAATAGTGGAGGCGGAGTATGCCTCTCTACTCGGCCTTTTTCTCTTTTCTTTTCTTTTTTTCCCTTTTTTTTATCTTCCTGTATTTGTTGTTATTTAGGGTACAAGAACTTGCATGCAGCGCTAGCTATGGCATAAACAATCCCCATTCCTCCTTCCGTCCGGCCCGCCCGTATCCCCAGGACCCTCTGGTATGGGCCTAACCGCACATCTCGCCACAAAGAAAAACCCGTCCCTACCTCGCAAGGGAACCCAGAGAATAGGAGAAGCCTAACTAAGAAGAAAGCAGGAAAACAGAGGAAGGTAACCGCGCGGAATATCGCAAGAAAAAACAAAAGTAAAACCGCACCAAAGATCCCACAACAACCAAGCCAGATATCCGTACTAGCGTCCAACACCGTAGAAGTCATTCCTGAACGCAACGCAAGCGAGAAAATGGGCCGCCTGTGGGGGATGGCAAAAGAGGGTGGAGCAGTAGGGTGCCAGCCGCGTAAGGGCGTAGCATTAGGGTGCAAGCCGATCCAACCGCCAGAACAGGCCGGAAACCGAACCCGACCGTGTCAACTCTCGGTAATCATGCTCCTGTCTGACTAGGCAGTCCACAGTAGCAGAAGGCAAGCATTTTACCGTGTCTCTCATGTTGTTCCTTGTTCTCAGAGAGATAGCGTCACTTAGTGGATGGGATACCACCGCGTAAGCCAACTGTGGGAAAAGGCGAGATTGACCCATGGGCCTGTTGAAGAGTTCTTGCATACCACAAACCACGTTCCCAGCGGTCTGAAGCATGGGAAGCGAACGGTCACCGACCGTATGGAGGGGCCTCGCTAAGCGAGGAAGGGGGTGAGAATGGGCGGCGCGAAAGGCGTACCGGCACCCGGAGGAAGGAAGGCCCTAACATCTCGAGAGAGCAGAAGAGGGCAGTGAGGAGAGGAGGGAAATAGCCGCCACTCCTAGGCCGAGGCCATTGTGGGAGGAGAGGGAGGGTGGGTGGATCGTGAACTCCAAGCGTTGAGGGTTGATTTCAAGCGCGCGGAAAACAGCGGAGACGGAGGATGGACTATATACTTGGCCTTTCTTTCCTTTTTTTTTCCTTTTTTTCCTTTTTTTATCTTCATATATTCTTTGTTTACAGTACAAGAACTTGCATGCAGCGCTAGCTATGGCATAAAGAAAAACCTTAATCTCAAAAACCCACAGATACGAAAGAAACAATCGCACCAAACTATAAAATCCTCCTAAGTGTGTCCGATAGCCGACACAAATCCCCAGGAACTAAAAGTAGCGAATTCAAAAAATCATAACAAAAAGTAAAACCACCCGGCTGCGAAAGCAAGTGTCCGGTGGATGCAAGGGTGGGGCGCGGGCCCCTGCCCACGGTGCGAAAGCGTAAATCGGGAGAGCCACATCAGTAGAAGCGGGCGCGAGTGGGGGGTCCCAGCACGCAGGGGGCATGCCAGGAGGAAAGCCTGTGGCTGTCACGTTCAGGTATCTCACCAGGGAGTAGAGGAAGTCCTTATTGGTCCAAAGGGGGCTGTCTTTACCAAGGTCCGTGAGCTCCAGGAGGTGGTGCTCACAAGGCCCCTTGTGAGACTCGCGGTATAAGATGGCATGAGCGAAATCCTCCTCGTCCTCCTCACAATAAGGGCAGAGGGGGGAGGGGCCGTCAGTGAACGAGGAGGGGTGAGCAGTGAGGTAGCTCTTGCCCGAGCACATCTGATGGATCCTGCCCACTATGAATCTCCCCAGGCCCATGAAAGGATGGGGCCTGAGGGACGCGGCATAGGGGTAGTAGGACTGGGGGGGAAACTGAGTAGACAAGTCACGAAGGAGAGCGTTGCGCAGCCGTAGCTTGACCGACTGGTAAGATGGGGTACCCACCATCACAGGGAGCTGGTCGCGAGGAAGGAGGCCGGGTGAGGCCACTGGAACTGGGCCTCAGGGGTTGATGAATTGGATGGTCCTGTGGGCAATGACGTCCAACGGAAGGTGTTTCCATATGGGAGGACAGGGAGGAGAGGCTTTCCAGAAGAGCGCGTCGTAAATGAATGTCAGACCCCTAGTGTATCGGCGGTGGTCTTCCGAAGCCCGGAAGGAGGAGGAGGTAGGGAAGGACGGGTAAAGCCTAGCTGTCGCCAGGTTGGTCCCAGGGGGGAGGCAGACAAGCCGAACAGCCGCCAGCCTTTGTCGGCGGAGAACTAGAAGCGGGAGAGGGGGTAGTACCGTCTCACATGCTAGGATACCAACTGGGGTGGACGAGAAACAGTTCGTTACCCACCTCTGGACAGCCCTCCGAAAAACGAACATCCTGTTCAGGAGGGTGAGGCTTGGTGAGAAAAGGTCGGCTCCGTAGAGGAGGATGGTGGAGATAAGGGAGGACGCCAGACGGTGGCAGAGAGCGGGAGAGAGACCCTTGCCAGGCCTGGAGAGCTGTTTGATCGTCACGAAGGCTCCTTGGGCCAAGCCGAGCCTCCTTGTGAAGTGGGTGGTAGTGCCTTTGGTGCAGGAAGTGGACGAGGGCTCGAATCAGTATCCAAGCCAGCGAATCCATTTGGAGGGGCAGAAAAGCTGCCCGTCTATCAAGACAGGAATCGCGGGAGGATGGACCTTTTGTGCTAGGGTCACCCAGTGGATGAGCTCTGTCTTCGGGATCGAGAAGGCTACACCCAGTCTACCCGCTTTCGCCTGCAGAGCCCTGGTGATGCCATGCAGCCTCGGGACCTTCCTGCGGTAAGAACCAGAGGCGACCGTGACAGCGAAGTCGTTCATGTAGGAAAGCAATTAGGCCAGGAGGGACTGCGAAATGCAGTGAGGATACGTAAATCACAAACAGGAGGGGGGAGATCGGAGACCCCTGGGGGGTGCCGACAGAGACTGGTGAAAAAACCTGGGGGTCCTATGGAAAACCAGGCGGCAGGAGCGGCTGTGGAGGAAGGACCGGATCTACGAGACCATGTACAGGTTGACCGCCTTAGTGGCAAGCCTGTCGCAGAGAATGGTAGCTGACACATTGTCGAATCTGCCTTTAATATCGAGGAAGAGTGTCGCGACCTTGAGCTTAGGGCGCGTGAAAAGCGGAACTTCATGGGAGAGCGTTGCCGCAGCATCAAAGGTACTCAGACCAGGAAGGGTACTGGTCTGGTGGGGAGACAGGAGGCCTAGGAAATGGGCCAGGGCAGAGAGGCGGAAGGCCATAACCCTTTACAGGATCTTGGAAATGGTCTCGAGGAGGACGATGATACGGAGCGATGCCGGCGTGTTGTAGGAGGATTTCCCTGGCTTGTCGAGGACTCTCCCGTTTGCTCTCTTCAGGGAGGAGGGATGGTGCCCATACCAGACAAGAGGGCCAAGGATTGAGGGCAGGATGCTTGGGTTCAACACGAGGACCCTCTTCCTGACAGAGTATGGAATCTGGTCGGGGCCGGGCGCGGAGGACGAGGAGGAACTCCGGACAGCAGCTGTTATCTCCTCCGCCAATACCGCGGGAACATCTTTGAATTCGTGCATAATCACTGGAGGGCCCACGGACTGTTTCTTCAGGAAAAGGTTTGCGAGAAGGGCGGTGTTTATGTCCACCGGGCTCTCAGCTGCGGGTAGCTGCGGGAGCCTCTCTGGGGGCCTTCCAAAGGCATAGCGTTTCGCAGTCCAGACTGTTTGGGGGGTGGCGGTTTTAAGGAAATTGTTCCAGTAATCAGTTTTGGCTATTTTAATAGCCTTGAAGTATAGCAGGTGGGCTTCCCTGCAGCTCTGTTTAGACGGGGGGAGCGGATCTCGCTGCGCCGACCGAACCGTGGAGTGGAAGGCAGCCCTTTGAGTTGTGAGGTCAGGGGTCCACCATGGTTTAGATCCGGGGGAGGGTCTCTTCTCTGGGGTGTGTAGCCTGAGAACGGTCCTGAGTCTTCCTAGAGTGGTGTCGAACCAGGTCGAGAAAGTATGGTGTGTGGGGAGAGGGGGAGGGGGGTCGAACCTCATGGCCTTGATTGCATCTTCAAGGGAGAACCAGTCAGTCTTCTTCTACGCAGGGGCAGGGGGGGGAGGGCGGGCCAACGGCTGTGGAAGCACAACGAGGATGGGGATGTGGTCGGAGTGTGTAAGTGGCAATGGAGTCTCCCACAACTGAAAGTTTGGGGACAGAGAGGAGCTGGCAAATGCATGGTCTATGACTGATGGGCGGGAGTTGGGATCAAAGGGGAAGTAAGTGAGTATACCAGGGGTGTTTAGGAGGCACAAACCTTCTTCCGCAGCCTTTTCAAAGTAAGGGGCGGTGGCGCCCAGGTCCAAGATCGAGAAGAGGCGGCCCTGGTCAGCTGACAGGTGGTGTATGTTGAAGTCTCCGATAACCAGCCTCGGTGTAGAGGTGTGGGGGAAGGCAGCCTCTAGAGTGATGGTCCAGCGAAAAGGGGAACCATCCCACGTGCTATGGAGGTTCACAACCCGAAACCTGGGGATGAAGGAATCAAAAAAGCCAAGGGAAGAATAAAGATCAACAGCTATCCAGTCCCTCGCGTCGGTAAAGACCGGGAGGACCGAAAGCTGCTGAGTGGTGGAGAGATGGAGATAGCAGGCCACTCTGGGCTTGCCATCAGTGGGCCAAGGAGGAAGAAAAGGTTTGAATTCTAGGAACGATGGAGGTCTGTTCCTATACAAAGGGGTGTCCTGAAGGGCAACAAGGGTAGGGGGGTGATCCAGCAAAGAAAAGGAATTAAAGATGGAGAGAAACACATCCCAGCTTCCCAAGCAGTTGTGTTGAAGAACGGATATCGGGTTACGGGAGTCCGCTGCCTGCGCGGATCTCGTAGGAGAGGTGTGACCAACCATTACACGCCTTCCGGCGTTGCAGGCTGGGGGAGAGGAGTGGGAGATTCCTGCTATGCAGGATTTGGCAGGGCACCTCCTTGGAGTTTTGGGGCAGGGACAGGGGGACGTGTTGGGGGGGCATCGACACGCTTAGGGCGGGGTGTTTCAAGACCAAAGGGGGGTAGGAGGGATCGTGAACAAGTTGAAGGACCCACGCCGGAGTCGTTCATCGTGTCCATAGCTTCCTCATGCGTCGGTGGAGGGGACTCCCCACTTGCCTATCGACTGGGACTTTTTTTCCTTTCTTTTTTTTTTTCTCTTTTTTTTATCTTCATGTATATGTTGTTATTTAGGGTACAAGAACTTGGATGCAGCGCTAGCTATGGCATAAACAATCCCCATTCCTCCCCCTGCCCGGCCCGACCGTATCTCGAAGACCCTCTGGTATGGGCCTAACCGCACATCTCGCCTCAAAGAAAAACCCGTCCCCACCTCACAAGCAAACTCAGAGAATAGGTGAAGGCCAACTAAGAAGAAAGCAGGAAAACATAGGAAGGGGACCGCCCGGAACATCTTAAAAAAGAACAAAGGAAAAATCGCACCAGGGTGAGTCCCACAACAACTAAGCCAGAGATACGCGCTGGCAGCAGAAAACCGTAGAAGTTATCCCCGAACGCGACGTAACCGAGAAAGGGAGCCCCCTGTGGGTGACGGCGGGAGAGGGTGGAGCAGTAGGGTGTCAGCCGACGGAGGGTGTAGCAGTAGGGTGCCAGCCGATCCAACCGACGGAACAGGAGGGAAACCCAACGCGAGCGTGTCAACTCTCGGTAAACGTGTTGGTGTCCGACTAGGCGGTCCCCAGAGGCAGAAGGCAAGGGCTTTACCGCGTCTCTCATCTAGTCCCTTGTTCTCACAGAGATAGCGTCACTTAGTGGATGGGATACCAGCGCTTGCGCCAACCGTGGGGAGGAGCAAGATCGACCAAGGGGCCTCTTGAAAAGTCCTCGCGTACCGCAAACCGTGTTCCCAGCCGTGTGAAGCATGGGAAGCGAGCGGTCGCCGACCGTGTGGAGGGGCCTCGCTACGCGAGGAAGGGGACGTGAACGGGCAGCAGAAAAGCAGTACCTGAACTCAAAGGAAGGAAGGCCTCCACGCGTAAGAGAGCAGAGGAGGGCAGTGAGGGGGGGGGAGATGGCTGTCACTCCTAGGCCGAAGCCATCGTGGGAGGAGAGGGGGGGTGCATGGTTTGTGAGTACCTAGCATTGAGGGTTGATTTCAAGCGCCGGGTGTGTAGAGGAGACGGAGGATGGCCTATCTACTTTGCCTTTTTCTTTTTTTTTCTTTTGTTTTTTATCTTCATGTATTCATTGGTTTATGGTACAAGAACTTGCATGCAGCGCTAGCTATGGCATAAACAAAACCTTAATCTCAAAAACCCGCAAGCAACAAAAGAACTCACGCACCAAACTACACAAGCCTCCTAAATGTGTCCGATAGCCGACACCAAATCCCTAAGGAACTAAAACAAAATAACGCATAATCATAACGAAAAATATTCCCTAGCAAAGCAAAAGAAAAACAACGGTCGGGGGCGGGTCCCCCCTCAAGGAACGAAGGCGTGGATTGGAAGAGCAGGCGCGGCGGCGCCTGGCTCGCATAAGGGGTCCCTTTCTGCTGGGGGCATTCCTGGCGGGAAACCCATCGCTGTGACATTTATGTATCTGGCGAGGGAGTTGAGAGCGGAGGGGTTTGACCAGAGGGCGCTGTCCCAATCTACCGAGGAGAGGCCTTGGAGGTGACGCTCACGGGGCTCCTTGCGGGACTCGCAAGACATGATGGCATGGGTGAAGTCTTCCTCGTCCTCCTCGCATAACGGGCAGAGGGGAGAGGAATCCTTGGTGAACCACGACGGGTGGGCAGCTAGGTAGCTTTTGCCTGAGCGCATCTGATGGATCCTTCCCGCCATGAACCTTCCAAGCCCCATAAACGGGTGGGGCGAAAGGGACACGCGGTAGGAGTACGTAGGGGGCGGTGGGATCTGGTCGCTCCAGTCTTTGACCAGAGCTGATCTTATCTGGAGCTTGATCGATCTGTAGGAGGGGGTACCTATCCCGAGTGGGAGGCAGGCATGTAGGAGGAGGTCGGTGGAGGCCACTGGTAGGGGGCCGGAGACGGGAATAAAGGGGAGGGTACGATGGGCAATGGCATCGATCGGGAGGTGTTTCCTTATAGGCGGGGAGGGGACTGCGGTTTTCCACGATAGGGGAGCATAGACCGATGTCAGACCGCGCGTGTGGTGCTGGTGGTCGTCAGGGGCCTTGAAGGGGGATGAGGTGGGGAATGTAGGGTGGAGCCTGGCAGTAGCTGGGTTGGCTTCCGGCGGGAGGCAGACCAACCTTATGGCTGCAAGTCTCGGGCGGTGGCGTACCAAGAGGGGCATGGGGGGCAGGGTCGCCTCGAAGGCTAGGATGCCGCCTGGTGTGGAGGAGAAGCAGTTCGTGACCCATCTCTGGACAGCCCTCCTGAAGACCGACATGCGGTCAAGGAGGGTAACGCTTGGTGAGAAGAGGTCCACGCCGTAGAGGAGGATCGGGGAGATCAACAATGATGCCAGACGGTGGCAGAGGAAAGGAGGAAGGCCTTTGCCCGGCCCTGATAGTCTTTTGATGGTGGAGAAGGCTCCTGGGGCCAATCCGAGTCTTCTGACGAAGTGGGACGTGGTACCCCTTGTTCCCGACATGGAGGAAGGCTCGAACCAATAACCGGGCCATCGTCTAAGTTCAGAGGGGCGGAAGACGAGGTCGTCTAGCCGGACTGGGATTTGGGTAGGGGGATTTTCTGAGAGGGAGGCTCCCAGTGCATGAGTTCGGTTTTCGGGATCGCGAAGGACACCCCCAGCCTACCAGCCTTACGCTGGAGTGCTCTGGTGATGCCTTGCTGGGTCTGGATGTTCCTTCGGTAAGAGCTTGAGGCAACCGTGACTGCGAAGTCGTCCACATAAGACAGGATAAGTCCCCTAGGGACCGAGAAGTGGAGGGTTGAGACGTAGATGATGAAAAGAAGGGGGGAGATCGGGGAGCCTTGTGGGGTCCCGTCTGAGACGGACAAAAAGATTCCAGGCGCGCCTTGGAAAACCAGGCGGCAGGTGCGGCCGTGGAGGAAGGACCTTATCCACGAGACCATGTAGGGGTTGACCACTTTGGTGGCGAGTCTTTTGCAAAGGATCGGGGCTGAGACGTTGTCGAAGCCACCTTTAATGTCCAAGAAGAGGGTCGAGACCTTGAGTTTGGGGCGCATGAATAGTTGGACCTCGTGAGAGAGGGTAGCCACCGCGTCGAAGGTGCTCAAACCAGGTAGGGAGCCAGATTGATTGGAAGAGAGGAGGCCCAGGAAACGAGCCAGGGCCGAGAGCCGGTTTGCCATCACCCTTTCGCGGATCTTAGAGACAGTCTCCAGGAGGACGAAGATGCGGAACAAAGAGGGGGTGTCATATGAGGGTTTGCCAGGTTTGTCCAGTACTATGCCGTTGGCTTTTTTCAGGGAGGGGGGGTGGTACACATACCTAACCATGGGGCCCAGGAGGGATGTGAGGATGTCCGGGTTAATTAAGGGGACCTTCTTCCAGACTGAGTAGGGTATTTGGTCCGGTCCAGGGGCAGAGGATGAGGAGGACATGCGTAGTGCGGCTGATATTTCCACAGCCGACAGCTCCGGGACGTCTTTAAACTCACGTAGGATGGGAGGGGGGGGAGAGGATACTTTCTCGGGAAAGAAGTGTTCAAGGAGGGCTTTGTAGATCTCGTTGGGGCTTTCCGCCCCCGGGATCTCAGGGAACCTGTCTGGTGGTTGTCCGAAAGCGAACTTCTTGGCTGTCCAGAGGGACTGAGGGTTAGCTGTTTGCAGGAAGTTCGTCCCGTAGTCGTTCTTGGCCTTCTTAATGGCTTTGAAGTACACCAGGCGCACTTTCTTGCATAGCTCCTTGGATGAGGGGAGGGGGTCTCTACGGGCCGCCCGTAGGGAGGAGTGGAAAGCTGATCTTTGTGCCGTTAGCTTGGGGGTCCACCATGGCTTCGATCTATGGGAGGGTCTCTTGTCAGGGGTGTGGCTCTTGAGTTGGGACCTTATCCTGTCCAGGGCTGTATCAAATCAGATCGACAGCGTTCTTGGCGAGGGGAGCGGGGGGGGGGGTGAAACGACAACTTCTTCAGCCCTTCCTCGAGGGTGGGCCAGTCGGTCTTCGTCCACGACGGAGAGGGCGGCGGGGGGCGGGCTAAGGTCTCGGAGAGTGTTATGAGAATCTGGACGTAGTCTGAGCCCGTCGGAGGAAGGGGTGTGCCCCAGGAGCAGAGGTTAGGCGAGAGGGGGGCATTGGCAAATGCCAGGTCTATCACCGAGGGACGGAGGTTTGAATCAAAGGGGAAGTAGGTGAGTGTGCCGGGCATGTTTAGGAGGCAGAAGCCTTCACTGGCAGCCCGTTCAAAGAATGGGGAAGATGTCCCAAGGTCCTGGATTGAAAAAAGACGACCTGGGTCAGCCGAGGGGTGGTGGATGTTGAAGTCTCCTACGACTAGCGTGGGGGAGGGGATGGAAGGGAACGCAGCATCAGGCGAGATGGTCCTTTTGAACGGGGAGCCGTCCCAAGTGCTGTAGAGGTTTATTACACGGAACTTGGTTGTGAAGGAATCAAAAAATCCAATTGACGAAAAGAAATCCATTGCCATCCAGTCTCTTGCTTCGGAAAACACGGGAAGAACGGAGAACTGTTGCGTGGTGGGGAGGTTGAGATAGCATGCCACTCTGGGCTTGCCACCGTTGGGGCAGGGGGGCAGAAAAGGTTTAAAATTTGCAAACGCAGGGGGCTTGCCCCTATACATCGGGGGGTCTTGGAGAGCAACAAGGGTGGGGGCAGAATCCAACAAAGAAAAGGAATTAAATGAGGAGAGAAACACATCCCAGCTTCCCAAGCAGTTGTGCTGTAGAATGGAAATAAAGTTATTGGAGTCCGTCGCCAGCACGGAACTCACAGGGGAGATGTGACCAGCCATTACACGCCTTCCGGCGTCTCAGGCTGCGGGACAGGAGTGGGAGTTGCCTGCCATGCGGGGTTTGGCAGGGCACCTCCTTGGGGTTTCGGAACGTTTGTGGGGGGACGTGTCGGGGGGGCAACACCCCTCCTAGGACGGGGTGTCTCAAAATNTCGGAACGTTTGTGGGGGGACGTGTCGGGGGGGCAACACCCCTCCTAGGACGGGGTGTCTCAAAATTGATGGGGGGTAGGAGGGGTCGTGCACCAGTTGAAGGACCCTCGCCGGAGTCGTTCGACGTGTCCATTCCTTCCTCATCCTGCGATAGAGGGGGTTCCCTGCGGAGAGCAGGGGGGGCGGGTCTCGATGGGCAGTCTTGAGCAAAGGCCGCGTGGGGGCCTTTACAAACGGCGCAGAGCGGGGGAGAGGTCGGGCAGCAGCTGGTGACTGCTCGGAGGTTACGGCCCTTTGGGCAAGTTGGGTTCTGGCATCTGTGTGCCTGTTTTCTGTGGGAGAGGGTGCAGATGGGGCACACCGGATGGTCAACCTTGCATCTAGCAGAGTGGTGTCCGTACTCGTTACAGTTACGGCATTGAGTGAGGCCATTAGCCGAGTATGCCCTCTCGATCTTGCATCGAGAGGAGAAAAGGTAAGGGTTGCCCTGCATTGTGGTCTCATTCTCCGGGGCCAACGTGACTACCACTGAGGTCGCCTTTTTTTGGACTCGGGAGCTGCGGTCGGGGTTGAGGTATCGGGTAGAGAGGATTTGGACGTTCTTCACGTTGAGGATGGTGTTTGACAGAGACTGGAACAGGTCGCCGTCGTCTTCAGGGAGGTATGCAACGGGGAGGGAGTGAACAGCGAGTTGCACCTCGTTTGGCGCTGGGCGCAAGGGGAGCCAGGGCGAGTCACCGATAGGGAAGGATTGATTAAGTTTCGCAGCGAGTGCTTCGTAGTAGGGGGCGTACGATGTGGAGGGGACAAAAGGTGAAAGGGCGAGCAGAGTGACTGCTCCTCTGTCGTTTACCCGCGGAGAGAAGGAAAGAGGCAGGTTGCAGCCGGCTTCTCTTAAGACCGAGGCGGCAGAGTCGGGGAAGGAGGCAGCAATGAGTTCGGCCTGGTGGTGGGGGAAAGGGGACGAGCGAGGGGCGAAGAAGCGTCTCTCGGCTGCTGGAAGGCTCTTGGGCCCCTTGATCGGGGCGAGCTCGGCCGTACCAGACGCAACCTGAGTAGCAGACGGGGTGTTCTTGCCTCTGCTCGACTTGCCCTTCCTCTTTTGACCAGAAGAAGCGGCCTGAGCGTACGAGGAGGGGCCAGGTTGGGCCGACGATTTGGGGTTTGGGTGGAACTCGGGGACAGGAGGGTATTTCCCGTCCCGGAAGGCCTGAGCCTCCCAGGATCGCGGGAACTTGGCCGCGTAGGCAGCAGGGTTGCAATACCACTTCTGGTCTTTGGTACTGTAGGAGGGGAAGACTGCGTCGCCCCCACCCTCGTAGAGTGGGGTAAGCTCGTTGGCAAGGGTGGGTTCGGAGTCGGCCGGTGATCTCTCCTTACCTTTTTTGGATGGGGCCACCCGAGCCGCCTTTATCATGGCTTGCATGGGTGCGTTTTGTTGGGGTGGGGGTTGTTGGTGGCGTGTTGGTTGGGGGAGGGGGGTGGTCAGCCGAGACGCTAGGTCCGTGACCGAGAGTTGAAGGGCGGATAGTGAGGCCGCCGTAGCGGATTCGGAGGAAGGGGCTGGGAGGGGGGCAGAGGGTTTGGCCTTGCGTGCATGAAGGTCGTCGATCTGGCCCGAGAGTCTTGCGACCTCCATTATGAGTTCGTCTATCTGAGTGGAGAGGGCCCTGGACGCCAGGAGTGAAGTGTATAGGGGGGGGAGAATAACGGCTTCGGCTGGTGAGAGGTCGCCTAGTTCTCCTGAGCTGATTGAGGGGAAGAGCGGTGGGGATACACCCGCATCTGTTGTCGCATTTTCGAGCAGTGCGAGCAGTAGGGGGACATGGGGTCGGATTCCTGATATCGAGGAGTGCTCCGAAGGGGGGATGGGGACTAAGGTCGAGGCCATCTCTGACTAGGGAGTGAGGCCCCACCCAAAAGGTTTTCTGGGAGTAGCACGATCTTGTGGGCACACCGGACGCTGATGGTGTTGAAAAGTGAGGAGGAAATGTAGGGGGGGGAAAATAGTGGAAGCGGAGCGTGGCCTATCTACTTGGCCTTTTTTTTTTTTTTTTTTTTTTTTTTTTTTTTTTTATGTATTCATTGATTTATGGTACAAGAACTTGCATGCAGCGCTAGCTATGGCATAAACAAAACCTTAATCTCAAAAACTCGCAAGTAACAAAAGAAAAATTTGCACCAAACTATAAAAGCCTCCTGAACGTGTCCAATAGCCGACACTAAGTCCCTAAGGAAATAAAACAACAAAATACATAATCATAGCGAAAAATATTTCCCAGCAAAGCAAAAGACAACCAACAATCGGGGGCAGGTTCCTCCTCAGGGAACGAAACCATGGATCGGAAGAGCGGGCACGGCAGTGCCCGGGTCGTACCGGGGGTCCCTTTCTGCCGGGGGCATGCCTGGTGGGAAACCCGTCGCCGTGACGTTATTGTATCTGGCGAGGGAGTTGAGAGTGGAGGGGTTTGACCATAGGGGGCTGTCCCAATCTACCGAGGTGAGGCATTGGAGGTGGCGCTCACGGGGTTCCTTGCTGGACTCGCAAGACATGATGGCATGGGTGAAGTCCTCCTCGTCTTCCTAGCATAGCGGGCAGAGGGGAGAGGGATCCTCGGTGAACCACGACGGGTGGGCAGCTAGGTAGCTTTTTCCTGAGTGCATCTGATGGATCCTACCCGCCATGAACCTCACGAGCCCCATGAACGGGTGGGGCGAAAGGGACTCGGGGTAGGGGTATGTCGGGGGCGGCCGGAACTGGTCGTTCCAAGCTTTGACTAGAGCCGATCTTATCTGGAGCTTGATCGACCTGTAGGAGGGAGCACCTGTCCCAAGTGGGAGACAGGCAGGCGGGAGGAGGTCGGGGGAGGCCACCAGGAGGGGGCCAGAGACGGGGATGAAGGGGAGGGTCCGATGGGCCATAGCATCGATCGGGTGGTGTTTCCTTATGGGGGGGGAGGGGACTGCGGTTTTGCATGATAGCGGCGCGTAGACCGAAGTCAGGCCGTGTGTGTGGTGGCGGTGGTCGTCAGGGGCCCTTAAGGGGGACGAGGTCGGGAACGTGGGATGGAGCCTGGCAGTAGCTGGGTTGGCCTCCGGCGGGAGGCAGACCAGTCCTATGGCTGCAAGTCTCTGGCGGTGGCGTATCAGGAGGGGCATTGGGGGGAGGGTCGACTTGCAGGCTAGGATGCCGACTGGTGTGGAGGAGAAGCAGTTCGTGACCCACCTTTGGACAGCCCTCCAGAAGACCGACATGCGGTCTAGGAGGATGAGGCTGGGTGAGAAGAGGTCCGCGCCATAGAGGAGGATTGGGGAGATTAGAGATGACGCCAAATGGTGGCAGAGGAAGGGAGGGAGGCCTTTGCCCGGCCTAGACAGCCTTGTGATCGCGGAGAAGGCTCCTGGGGCCAGACCGAGTCTTCTGACGAAGTGGGACGTGGTACCCCTTGTGCCCGACGTGGAGTAAGGCTCGAACCAATAACCGAGCCATCGTATAAGCTTAGGGGGGCGGAAGACGAGGTCGTCCAGCCTGACTGGGATTTGGGGTGGGGGGACTTTCTGAGAGGGAGTCTCCCAGTGCATGAGCTTGGTTTTCGAGATCGAGAAGGACACTCCCAGCCTGCCAGCTTTCCGCTGGAGTACTCTGGTGATGCCCTGCAGCCTTTGGATGTTTCTCCGGTAGGAGCTTGAGGCAACCGTGACTGCGAAGTCGTCCACGTAAGATAGGATGAGTCCCCGAGGGACCGAGAAGTAGAGGGTCGAGACATAAATAACGAAAAGCAGGGGGGAGATAGGGGACCCCTGTGGGGTTCCTACAGAGACGGGCGAGAAGACTTGAGGCGCACCCAGGAAAACTAGGCGGCAGGTGCGGCCGTGGAGGAAGGACCTTATCCACGATACCATGTAAGGGTTGACCGCTTTGGTTGCGAGTCTGGAGCAGTGGATCGGGGCCAAGACATTGTCGAAGCCTCCTTTGAAGTCCAAGAAGAGGCTGGAGACCTTAAGCCTTGGACGCATGAAAAGCTGGACCTCGTGTGAGAGGGTAGCCGCCGCGTCGAAGGTGCTCAGGCCAGGTAGGGAGCCAGTTTGGTTGGGGGAGAGGAGGCCTAGGAAGCGGGCCAGAGCCGAGAGCCGGTTTGCCATCACCCTTTCGAGGATCTTAGAGACAGTTTCCAGGAGGACGATGATGCGGAACGAGGAGGGGGTGTCATATGAGGGTTTGCCGGGCTTATCTAGTACTATGCCGTTGGCTTTTTTCAGGGAGGGGGGGTGGTACCCATATCTGACCAGTGGGCCCAAGAGGGATGTGAGGATGGACGGGTTGATCGAGTGGACCTTCTTCCAGACCGAGTATGATATCTGATCCGGCACTGGGGCAGAGGATGAGGAGGACTTCCGTAGTGCCGCTGATACTTCATCAGTCGACAACTCCGTGACATCTTTAAACTCCCGTAGGATTCGAGGGGGGCGAGAGGATCCTTTCTCTGGAAAGAAGTGTTCAAGGAGGGCTTTGTTGATTTCGTTGGGGCTTTACGCCCCTGGGATCTGAGGGAACCTGTCGGGTGGCTTTCCGAACGCGAATTTCTTCGCTGTCCAGAGGGTCTGGGGGTTAGCCGCTTGCAGGAAGTTCTTCCAGTAGTCGTTCTTGGCCTTCTTAATAGCCTTGAAGTACAGGAGGCGAGCCTTCCTGCATAGCTCTTTGGATGAGGGGAGGGGGTCTCTACGGGCCGCCCGAATGGAGCAGTGGAAAGCTGATCTTCATGCAGTTAGGTTGGGGGTCCACCAAGGTTTCGACCTATGGGAGGGTCTCTTGTCAGGGGGTGTGACCTCTGAGTTGGGACCTTATCCTGTCCAGGGCTGTATCAAACCAAATTGACAGCGTCCTTGGCATAGGGAGCGGGGGAGGGGGGTGGAACGTCACTTCTTTTAGCCCTTCCTTGAGGGCGGGCCAGTTGGCCTTTGTCCACGACCGAGAGGGGGGCGGGGGGCGAGCCAGGGGCTCTGAAAGTGTGATGAGAATCGGGACATGGTCTGAGCCCGTTGGAGGAAGGCGCGTGCCCCAGGAGCGGAAGTTAGGCGAGAGGTGGGCATTGGCGAATGCCAAATCTATCACCGAGGGAAGGAGGTTGGAATCAAAGGGGAAGTAGGTGAGGGCGCCGGGCCTGTTCAGGAGGCAGAAACCTTCGCCGGCTGCTTTCTCGAAGAACGGGGAGGATGTCCAGAGGTCTTGGATCGAGAAGAGGCAACCCGGGTCAGCTGAGGGGTAGTGGATGTTGAAGTCTCCTACGACCAGCCTGGGGGAGGGCGTGGAAGGAAACGCATCATCGGGTGAGATGGTCCTTTTGAAGGGGGAACCGTCCCCGGTGCTGTAGAGGTTTATCACACGGAACTTGGTTGTAAAGGAATCAAAAAATCCAACTGAGGAAAAGAAATCCATCGCCATCCAGTCT
>JACCEG010000095.1:221906-254143 GCA_014065205.1 Tuber brumale | reverse complement strand
GAAGGCAAGCGTTTTACCACGTCTCTCATGTAGTCCCTTGTTCTACGAGAGATAGTGTCACTTAGTGGATGGGATACCACCGCTTAAGCCGACCGTGAGGAGAAGCGAGATCGACCCGAGGGCCTGATGAAAAGTTCCCGCGTACCGCAAACCGTGTTCCCAGCCGTCTGAAGCATGGGAAGCGAGCGGTCGCCGACCGTGTGGGGGGGCCTCGCTAAGCGAGGAGAGGGGCGAGAACGGGCAGCAGAAAGCAGTACCGGAACTCAGAGGAAGAAAAGCCCGACGCGTGATAAAAGCGAAGAAGGGCAGTGAGGGGGGGATTGCCGTCACTCCTAGGCCGTAGCCATCGTGGGAGGAGAGGGGGGGGTGGATGGTGGTTCGTGAAGATCAAGCCCGGAGGGTTGATTTCAATCGCCGGGTGTGTAGAGGAGACGGAGGATGGCCAATCTACTTGGCCCTAGTGGCCTCCTTATATAGTTGCCCTTCACACCCTTATGACTCATTCCTTAAGTCACACTTCACATGTGACTCACAACTGTGAGTCATACAAAACATCATAAACTAGTCGTGTGACCAAAATGATCACCTGTACGCAACCCATAACCTTTAACCAAGGTCATGTGCGAAACATAACGTATCATCATAAACCAATCATCTGACCGCAGTGGTCATATGTGCGCAACCCATGACCTCTCAATGAGGTCATATGCGAAACATAACATACCTATGTCTCATAATTATGAGTCATGTGAAAACCTCTTCCTCGCTAAGTCACATCTGCGACACTGTAGTCAATATCTATATAGAACTAGAATTGAAACAGGAACTCGCTTTGGCTGAGGTGAAACAGGTACCCAATATGACAGGGATTGGGTAGTCCATATATAACTATGGGATTTACAACCTAAAACAAGCAAAGTGGTGCACCGCAAGTCACTCCTTTCATGATCAAACCTAGTAGGATCCATGTGAAGGGACCACATCGGGGATATGGGAGCACCAATATAAGGAATTAATTTAATGAGGATTTTGATTAAAAGAGAACATAGTTATTACATCTACATGACCCCGGAGTCAATATTACGAAGTTCCTCCTGTCATCTGGTAGGTACCCACTACTTGTATATAAGCAAACTACTACCGGGGAGAAGTTGGGACCTTGACATTCGAGATCAACTTGAACACAATACCGGCAGGAGGATAACTGAAATGACCCATTTCACCTCCAATACAGGTTCAAGTTGTATTATAAATATCTACTGTTTTACCTTCTGGCCACAGTGTGAGGCAGGGATGTACTGCTTTGGTGTGCAGGGCTCCTCGGAGGTAGCGTTACAGATGGACAGAAACTCTAGGGAAAAAGGTAAGGGAAAATAAGAGCCCTATACTAGGGCTATAAAATGTCTAATAACTGCCCAAAATACTGCTTTGAACCTAGGTCTGGTGTGTCAGGAGACTGTAACCAGCACAAAAACTTGTCGTCCATATTAGTATATCGGTAAAATCCTGCTTAGTATGTCCACTTAGATTTTTGGAGATAATAATTACAAGTTTGTCTTGAGACACCCCAACTGTGGAAACTATAGGGATGTAGTAACAAACAACTTGTCACCTACACCTACAACCAATGATACCTAAACGAAAAACTAACCAATGCTAAACTACGTGAAGTGTATAACATTAGTTGTCTTAAAACCTGAATGTTACAACTGCCAGGAGGGGATTGCTTACCTCCACATACACCATCAATGATAAAAGGTTAAAGTCTTATTGGACTCACAATCCAACGTGTTCTTTATACATTAGGACCTAGTTGAAGATGTTCACATTCCAATAGTCAAATGCACCTACACAGTTGATATCTCAGGTTTTGATGGCTGATCATCAGTCTCAGGTGAGAAGTGTTATACCTTACCTATAAAATGGGAAACGGGAAATAATAGACACATATCTCAAGTGTCATGTGACAGTGCTAAAGCAGGTGATCATAGCATGATATTTCCTTTTAGTTGATGGCATCGTAAATACCTAGTGTGACACAAAGAAGATGCAAATAATTATCCTTTTGCTGTAAACAGTGGTGAGTAGAGTGTGAAAAAGGGTGAGGAAATAGCAGATATATTGGAATATCATGAATCAGTTACTTGAGATACAAATGCTTGCTGCATTGGATGTATCAAAACCATTGAAAATAAGGTGGAACTTCAAATATTATCAAAGGAATACTGGTACAACAAGCATCAGTCTGAAGCCAAGACAGCAGAAAACCTAGTCTAAAGATTAACCTTCGACTGTGAGGTTAAATTGGTGCTAGGAACAACTCTGCGATGGCGACCAATATATTCACTACGTGAGAAACAGCTTAAGAGTTTATGACAATACTAGGCAGCTATAATTAAGCAGGGTAAAACCACCCAAAGCTAATTGCCAGCAGAGGAAGTTATATTATTCCAGCCCAAACCTGATAGAAGACTACGCCAGGTGGTGGATTATGGAAATATGAAAACATTACAATTCTCAACAAATATTCCTTTACACTAATGTTACAACTTCAAGATCCAGTAGCCAGCCCCAAGATCTTTAATATGTTAGACCTAAAGAATAGCTACCACTTGATTAGGATTACAGAAGAAGAGGACTAGAAGCCAGCATTCAGAATGAGATATAGGTATTACAAATTTCAGGTTATGCTATTCAGATTGGTCGATGCTCCAGCAACCTTTCCAGATATGATGAAACAAGTACTTAAAGAATAGTTTGATATTAGAGCCCTATGTTATAGTGATGATATTCTCATATACTCAAAAGATGAGAAGGAATATATAGAAGTTGTCAAAAAAGTCCCACAAAGTCTATCAGACTTTCTATTAGCGGTATTACCAAAAAGGTTTATCTTCCATGCCAAAGAAGTAGAATTCCTGGGCTACATCATGGCAGTAGACTGGATGTCTATGAGTACTCAGAAGGTGGAATATATAATTGTTTAAATAGCACCTAAATCGGTCAGAGATATTCAAGTCTTTATTTGATTTGCAAACTTCTACCAATGATTCATTAAAAGCATTTTAGCAACTTGCAAGCTAATAATGGAAATATTACTAGGAAATTTAAAGAATTTCAAGTAGGGGGTTGAGCTGAATATGGCATTTGAAGAGCGAAAAGACTGCTTCACAACAGCTTCCATAGTCTACCACTTCTTTCCAGAAAGAGAAATAGTAGTAGAAACCGATGCCAGTAATTTTATACTCTGCTCATTCGTGTCTTAATACTTTGGGAAAAAACTACATCTAGTACAGTTAAATTTGTGAAAAGTGAATTCAGTTAAACGCAACTACAAGATTCATGATAAAGAACTTCATGCGAGTCCTGAATTATTCAAATAAGAGAGACACAACTTAATCGAATAGTAGGCATATGGAAATCCAAGACAAGTAAACCAACCACATGGTAGGGTAATGGCCCACAGACTCTTTATTTACTGAAGGCCCAACACCTCCCTCAGGCCTCCTAATGGGGCCTGCACATCATTAGCGAGACTTCAGGAGTTGCATTCTATAACCAACAGGTTACATCAATGAAGCCCACTTCATAACACTATATATGTCACCGCCACCTGTCCGACCGCATACTGTTTGCTCCATATATGGAAAGGTCCCATTGGCGACATCTGGTAAATGGAACCGAAGGTATTCGTGGAAGGCGCATTGAGATAGTAGGCTTCATGGTTAGGCTTCCTAAAGTATGACCCACAGGTAATGGGATGTTTTCGGCAAAATACTCCAAGAAGATGTCCCAGTAGTGCAGACTATTGGGGACATACTGAATCTACCCATACCCTTCTGAGATCTGCTGTATGTTGGTTAATCAAGGTAATAGGACTTCTCTATGGAGGCTGGCAGACTAAGGGGAGGCACTCGCAGAAAGAAAGACCTAGCTAAGTCAGAAATCCTTAAGACATTGAGGTATTGGGCATGGACTTCCGATTGGCACTAGGTGGCCCAGTATGAACTGAATCGATTCATGACTGAAGAAACTACTGGAATGATAGTCATCAAGAGTAAAGTATTATAATTGTCTATGTGGGCAACTAAGTTGAAAACTGCTATTGGGTTTAACAAATAGAGCCGTCTTCTCTAGAGAGGAATCTTATTCCGTAACTCTAAATACATGTGATAAGTTTCTGGATCAAATGGTGCTTACACTTACAAGATTCTGGACATTTGCATATTAAAACAAGAGTGGTACTTCAAAGGTATAGTGGTTAGAAGTAGTCTGCATCAGCAAAAAGAATATCTTGCATCCTGTGCGTCCTGTGCGTCCGATACATGAGATGTTGTAATGTTAACCCTTAACTAAGATGTAAAGTCAGTCCAATGTCACAGCCTGATCTGCATTTTTCCTCGTCCTGTGCCCTACTGTCGTCCTGGTACTGACCCCTATATCCTATGTGGCTCGACAATATCTGGCCTGACATCTATACCCACCGACGCTGTCTGATTGTCAACCTCTGTCTTATAATTGTGTCCAATTGATGGCCCCTCCTTCCAGATACCTCCCACTCCTGCCGTCCCTTATTCTAACATTACCTGTGCTGTGTCCTTCTGCCCCCATCATACCCGCTCTTGTCCTTTGCGCTTAGGATACACCAACTCCAATTGACTCATTCTGGCCTCGGCTGGCATCTGACCCTGTATCCTAATTCATTCTACCACTGCTCATACTACCCGGACTTTAGCCTTCTATATTTGGCATTTCCAGGCTTCACCTTGACCCTGTTGTCACAACCTGTCTCTAGAATATCACATATGGACCTCCTCTGGATTGCCTTTGATGCCTGCCAAATTATTGTGGACAGCGCACTTAGCGTATACACCTTACTCTCATATCTTCTGGTCCTTGTCCTGATAATCTATTTATTATCTCCTTAAATTGTGATCATTGTGATGTCCTGATGATAGCGCTTTTCATCGTTTCTACTCTTAATCTCACCCAGAGTCTCAGCCCCCACACTGACCATTCTTTATTATTAAAGCCCATATCACATCCCCGTTAGTGAAATTAAATCTATTACTTTCTCCCTTTACATACCCCTAATTTCTAGTAATTCCCTGCTCCAACACTCCCACGAGACACCCACTCTTCCACCTGCGGCTGTTGTTCACCAATCGCCATCTGTCATGTTTTGCCTTCTTGAGACTCTTCAAGGCTGAGTAAATAGTGACCGGTCAGCAAAGGGCTTGCCCAGCTTCGTGCCCTCAGCTGCACACTTAGCTAGCCTAAATTTTCCAGATTCGGAGGATCTGAATGTAGAAATGCCAGCGCCGGCACCAGCGATGTCTGGCTGCTATTGAACGATATGTCTGATTACTAAAATTGATTCTGCCCCCCCCAGTCCTGCTCTAAGGCCAATGAACACTGGCTAGTCCATCATGGGGCAGGGCATTTCACTGCGGTCTTGTTGGATGCCTGGCTCATGAGCTCTTCCTTTACAACCTTCAAATCATCATCATATGCTTTATGATAGTCTTGCTGTACGATGTGAACATGCTGCACTTTGTTCTGTATGGGATCGGCAATGTACCCGAGAATTATGTTGTAGATGTTGAGTGGGCATTTGGCCTAAGTCTGTTTCTGTCTTGTAAAATGGTCTTCCGTATTTCGTAACAAGTTAGCAGCTCGATTGCCAATGATCCTTTACCACAATTGAATTGTCCTACCTCTGACTGCCTCCAGCTTGAAGTCCCATTCCTCCAGATATATTCGTGATCTCTATGCACGTAGTGTATGACAGATTATGGTACACGTCAAGCAGATCATAGTATTGTTGATCCGCCCCTAAAATTTGGGATCCATTATTGGACGGATTTTCTTTCCCACGAAATACTTACTCTAAATCGCTTACAGAATCTGTAGTGCAAAGAGGCGGAAACCCTGGTTCTGCATTAGGTTCAATCTTAATTAGTTGTAGTTATTTTGTGGGAGATATCTGGTAGAAACAAACCTCATACCCGTTCGGGTTGCAAATAATCTTATCGCACTCCAGAAGATATTCCATATGAGGTGCTGTTGGCGTCGGATCATATGGCAGTTCATATAACTTTAAGATATAATTCTTCACATATTATAAAAACTGGGACCGGATGCCAGTGTGCTTTTCACATATCTTACGAATTTAGTACTGCACTCTGTCTCGCGTTATGCCTGCTCGAGTCGACATACTAAATTGATGCACTACGCTGACGGTCTGACTCGTTCTGTTTCTGGATCTTGTGCAACCATGCCATCCCAGATTTTAAGCCCCTGGTTAGTCAAAATAACGACATCTGGGAGTGAGTCCACGAACAGCCTGTATTGCAGAATGAGTGACTTTGCAAACTCTACTATGGGCCTTTCTGCACCTGGGAGCAAATTACGCGGAGAATTGCCCACTAACACGTTGTCTACTAGGGATGTGCCTGGACAACTGGTTGGACTTAAACTCCCGAAATCAGATGTAGGAGTACCATGGCCACCCAGGGGTGATGAAAATCATGGAATGTTGGATAACAGAAATGCAGGAAGACTATAGGCCTCGCCACCGTGAACTCTCCGATGAGCCACTGGTGACCATGATGCCGCATTAGCTGCTAGTGCTTCAGTGCTCGTTGAAATCTGCACAGCAGTTGTACGACAGTTTGGCAGTTGCTTGGCTACTTGAGACTCCATAATGAGTCTTGATTTATTGATAATGTCTATATTAAGGTCTTCTGGATTGGGTTTAGTGTCCAATTCAGTGGCATCCGCTCCTCGTGAGCTTTGGTACTCAGCAGTACTAGCGTCACTAGCATGAACCATTTCCATTTGACATTGTGCAGCATATTTAGTGGATTGTTTGGGAAATGCCATGGTTTGTATTGTGCTCTTCCATAGACACTTTATGGGTCTTCCTAGTTGCGTGATTGCAATTGGTAGTGGAGATGCGTTTTGACCTAAAGACTGGTGGCTGGATAGTATGCTCAGAGAGCTGCGGTATTCATGTTGTTGTATTACTAATATCTATTGTCCCAGTCCTGCAGTACCGTGTCCAACGTCGCGTCTAAGCTGGCTCAGGTTACCTACTCCGGGAGTTGCCTCATTTCGTGTATTGTGGTAATGTTGATTATGCATCCTGCAACTCATTAGTGAATGTTAATTTAGGTAGGCTTTAGGATATAGTCGCCTAGTAATTTAATAAATCTCAAGTCGGCTGTAGAGGAGGAGTTTCTGTTATTCTTTTTCCGCGAAAAAGGGCCGCGTCAAGTCTTATATGCTATGACATACATGCAAGGTTACAGTTCTCAGAATCACATACTATCACTCGCTATTGAGTCTCAAGATTGTCTTGTTATTTGTATTCAACAAGGTGGTGATCTAGAAATTCTCACTTATCTTAGGACCCAAGACTCCAGCTTGTTAGAATTAGACGGAATAAAGGTGTCACTACAGTAGAAGGCTAAGCTAATTGTCTCAATAGCATCGTCTCCTCCAAAAAGTGAAACTGGATTATGTCTGTGATCTATGGGTACTGGTATACGTTCACAAGGGTTTGGGGCTCAAGACTCAGAAAACCGACCCTCTATGATTTAGGAGAGATGAATATTTCGCTAAAGGAGCTGGCTTACCAAAATCCAGCTACAATTGGAGTCGATTAGCGACACAATTTCACTTGATACACAACGCGCGCTGAAAAAGGAATATGCGCCTCAAGTCTCATCTCTGGACGCTGAATTAGCACTTGTAAATGCATGAAAGCTATGTTCAAGTAATGGCACCTAGCGAATCAATGCAGACGGGCACCCTCCACCAGCCAAGTCTAATACCAAGAATGTGAGACACAGTGGAGGCATAAAATTCAAGAGGCCAATATAAGGGAGCCTACCGTTATCATAGCTATGACTGCTTGCGTAATTACGCCTCTTTGACAAGATTACCACCATGAGCTAGGTGTTCGGTAAGGGCTGAAGCAAAAGATTTCGTGATAGATGTATTCTTGGCAAAGATGCGTGAGTACAGTATGGGGCAGGAGGTTTTGATCTAGCTACGGATAGGAATATGGGAAGCTGATGTGAGGGCATCCAATGGTATTATTACTATCAAATGCTAGCTAAGCTATCACACATGAAGATTACCTCCAATTGTCGCCCAAAATCCCATGCAACCAAAAATAAAAAACTAATGAAAGAAAAGAAAAGGAAAAAAGCAAAAGCTATGGCAGCAAAAATTGTTTTTTGGAATTCTGATGTTAATTGCGGCGATGGGGGCCTAGTGAGGTTGTGAGGGGCAGTGGGGAAGTCGGTTCGGAGAAGATGGAGGAACAATCGCAGTACTAGTATTCTGGGGAGACAGGGGAGCAATCGTGGCACTCAGGGTTGGGGGGGGTACTGTGGAGAGTTGAGGTGCCGATGTTCCAGAGAAACAGAAGAACCCCAGCAGTTGGGGTCGCAGGAGACAGAATTGTCACAGTATCAGGGGGGGCATTACCGAGAGTCTAAGGAGATGGCAGGACAACAGCAGCAGGCGGGGTTGCCAGTACAAGAAAGAGAGTAGGGGTTTCTGTAAGGGTGGTGGTTGCTCTTTCAGTACTACATTCAGACAAAAAGCTAGGAGGGGTGTCTTCCGCGCTGTCTTGCCTACAACAGCCCTTCTCTGCTGTCTTGAGGTAGCTTGGGTAGCTACAGGCCCCCGAATTTGGAGGTACTCTACCATCCGTAGGTTCTCACAAAGTTGCTCCTTGAGGGATCACAGCCTTTTCTATTGAGAAGGCTGCAGATCCCTAGAGTTGGGACCGGTTTACGGATGGGGTCTTCCGGGGCCTGGGGTGATCATATCCTCCAATATATGTGATTAGCTATGGTGTTTGCCATCAGATGTTTGCTAAAAGAGTACTGCGGTTAAGAACTTGCGGTATTAGTATGGTGGGCTAGGTGGGCATTCTGAGTGGGTCTTGAGTGACCGCGCTTGAATGGATCATCATCTTAAGTATGCGATTAGGTACAGATTTTGTAAATTGAAGGAACCAATTTTTAGAGCAGTTACATTGTCAGAATGGGCAGCAGCACTGCTGGTGCACGCGGGCATTGTGTGGGAGGAATGGGGGTTTTCGGATTCATCTTCCTATATATGTGATTAGCTACAGAGTTTGTTAACTGAGGGAAAGAATTTTCACGGACCTTACATTGTCAGAATATGTAGCAGCATGGGTGGTGTGCTGGGGTCTTGCATGGGAGAGGGCCAGATTATTGGATTCATCGTCCTATATATGGGATTAGCTGCAGATTTTGTTCGCAGAAGGAAGAAATCTTCGGGCACTTACCTTGTCAGAATGGGCCGCAGCATGTATAGTGTGTGGGGGTCTTCCATGGGAGGTGGAGGAGTTTTTTGATTTATCGTCTTATATATGTGATTAGCTATAGACTTTGTTAACAGAGGGAGGGAATTTTGGGGGAACTTGTATCGTCAATAAGAATTGCCGCCTTGCGGCAGGGTGCCAAAGGTTCCGACACTTACAGGTCCACGCTTGGCTCATAGTCCTTGTTCGGGAGCCACCCATCTTCGTCCTCATCATCATCTTCCTCATGCATTACCCCCTCGATATCTCCAGCTTGTACACTGCAATTTTAGACCTCACGGTCAAAAAACTGGTATCGGCCATAGGCAGGTGTAGCTACAGGACCATAAGGTCTCTGGGATCTTCACCATTGTTAGCCAGGACCTACCCGCGGACTTTATCATCTTTATATGAAAAGATGAGGTCAGGCACCATAAGAGGCACAGAAGGCGCCGGCCAAAGTGAGCATGCGCCCACAACTGCCACCCCGATGAGATACTGGAGGCATCCGATAGTCTCCTCCACACGTTGCTCCTTGACTACCCTGAGCACACTTTGTTTGCTTCGTGATTCCATGAACCCACAGGCAATTCCCGGGTCAGAGTTAACATAAGTTCTGGAGTTGCTAAGGAACAGGTAGCCCTCCCAAGGGGACCCCGTCTAGCAAACGATATAGATCCCAAGTACCAGTGGGCAGCAAAGGGAGGTCCAATCAGGTTCAACTGTGGTCAATAGATGTTGGCACATGGGTAGTAAAACATAAAAGGAGAAGAATACTTCAAGGTCTCTCGACCTCTGCCACCACGGCCTGCCCTGCAATAAGATACGCGTTTATCGTCTGCACTTTCTTGATAGTGTGCAGGACTAACATCCTTAGCTGACATTCTTCTTACATGATATCCCTGGGATGATGCTCGTTCTGAACGTGCTCGATCCAGGCCACAGCTGGAGGAAGGGCGTGGGCCAATATAAGGACCGTCTCCAAATTGGAGTCAGTCAGAAAGTGAAGGTCCAGGGAACACGCTGTCATGAGGGCCCTGATCTGCTCATGCTAGGCTGTGTATGCACGAGAGCTGGTGGAAGGATTTCAGAACCCAAACTAGCTTTCGGCATATGCTATTTGGCCATTGCGCCCCCTAATTGAAATACAAGACTTAGTTTGACAGAATCTGAGCAATGTGTATGACTTAAGGTTTTCACTTGCGAAAAGTCCTCCACTACTGGCTCAAAAGGTAGGTTCTCCACCAAAATGTCACTCGTCCTCTGACTACTGCTCGCATCAAAGGTTAGATCATGTCCGCAGATGTGGAGGAAAGAAAAAGAAAAAACCAAGTACTGTAAAGGAGGCTGATTGCTTACACTCTGTCGCCTACTCTGGACAACACGCACTAAGGTACTGTGCGACATTTGCCGCACCTCCCAATATGTGCGTGACATTCAAGGGTACGGCATCTAACAAAAAATGAACATGGCATCAGGAAAGCATGGGAGCCAATGATTGGATGGAACGTACTTTCGTATTGGCTGTCTTAATTGCTCTAGCGGCTTTCTTTTTCCACTGTTTTTTTTAAAGGGGAGTGGGCGGAAAGCGAGGAAAGAAATCCACAAAAATCTGCATTTGAAGGGTGTGCAAGGATGTTGACTGATGTATGGAGGGATGTAGGGGGGGGCGTTGGTGTGAGAGTTGAGGGGTGTGGGCTATTGGCGTGAGGGTTAAGGGGTGTGAGGTGGACATCCGTGCAAGGAAGAACAGGGAAGGTCATGGGAGAAAGAGAACAAGTAGGGCAAGGGGAGAGAGAACTAGTAGGGCGAGGGGAGAGTGAACTGGTATGTCAAGGGGAGAGACATCTGAAATGGGGCAAACAAACGCTAATCCAGGCTTCTAAGCAAACACCTTGTTGACCTTGATGTCGACTGAGGTCAAGGACAAATTGTGTCACCTCGATCAACTTGGTCGAAGAGAAACGTCCTGTGCGCATCAGAGAATGGTTCACCATTTATGTAGGATGATTCTTAACACATCATGATATGTATGTAGCATCACAAGATATTTATTTTTTATTTATGAAATAAACTTTAAAGCAACTCACAATAGTGACACCAAGAGATGTGCACTATCCAGCTGGTTAGAACGTCACTTGACTTAACGGGAAACCCTAACCCAGAACGATACAGAGCATAGATGTTGTTATTGGCCAGGTACTATGATATTACAACACGCTATGAGGGCGTCTATGCTATATAACACAAAAGGTCAAGAAATGGAGGATATTATCAGAAAGCTGCAAGGATTCATGATATATATAATAAACAGAAAGAGGTAGAGATTGTAGGTAATTCCGCGAATATAACCCTCAGGCTGACTGCTAACACTATCGATCTAGGGCGACACAGGGTCCAATTCACGCACTGTCCAATCCATCACATCACTGGGTGATGCTGAGTCCCGGCTTTGCCTCTTTGGCTTCACTGCCGCGATTTTTTCGTGTACGACTTGTTCGTGCTTTAGTACGTTCTTGTGTATCCCGGGAGTCATTGATTCTATGGCCAGAGCATCTCAATTCAAGAGACTCCTGTTTTGCGGTTCCAATAGTACATGTTCTGGCCGAGACTGGTCTATTTCTACCACGCATAAGTTGAGAGCTGCGTCACAAGAACACCACCCTTTTATCAGCTCATCCACTCTATGATAGTTCACATCCTTGTCAGATGCGCTTGCTGGGAATGACAGATGTCTGAGTACTACCTCTTGGTCATTCCTATCCTTTTGTCTATCCACACAGGACGAGGACGCCATGACTGTCATATCTCCGACCTTGAAACGTCCTACCAGCGAGCCACTGCTATGACCGGTATTAGCTGTGGCATGTGGTGCACGAGACCTGGTATGCATTTGACGTGCACTACGATCTTGTTCTGGGCCACTACTTCACATTTTATCCACTTCCGTATAGGGGTGGCCCCTGACTGCTAGGGTTTCTGGTCTCAGGTGGCCTTTATCGCAGTAACAATACACCAAAATATCGAGTGAGTTCTGCAATACTTGATTTATAAGGAACCAGGTGTGTATCGTTTTATTATTTCTGATGAAAATGCAGTACATCTAAGATAGAGGTTGCGCCGGGTGCCTATGGAGTATCCTGCTTCCTTCAACAATTGCGCCGAGGATATAGCGAATCCGTCAGATAGGCACCTCCCTCAAAATCATGGTGCACAATCTGGAACGATCAGAGGTATTTAAAGCACCAAATCGTCCTCCTGATATATGATTGCCTTACCAATAGACTGATTGATAGTCAGGCTGGGCTTCTACCAACATGCTCTGAGAGCCTGGCAGACCTGCACCACATATTTACAGCTAGACTCAAACAATACGTACGGCACATGGATACCCTAGTAATGCGTTTCAATCTTTGTTTTCCTGGTCATTTTGCAGAAATTCCAATCTTTTGCAGTGGTAGACTAACCTGTTCTGATAGCCATAACACCTTGCGGTGCAAACTATTATAATTTTCTTTTTATTTTTAAATCTTGCTTTATTTAGTATTAAGGAACCAGGTCACATCAGCGCAAGCTACGTAGACCTGAAGCTCCACCCCTGCCCCGGCTCAGAAAGGCTGCAGAAAAACTGTCTAACTACAAGGCCAGGGGGTATAAAAACCTCCACCAAACTACAACCGCTACAGTGTACACAAACCCAAGACCCCCACAGACGCGCAACATAAGATAAATCCGAAAACCCCAACTGTGAACCAACCAAAACAACAGCAAGAAACTCCAAACCAATGAAAACCCATAAACCAAATCCTAGGGAACACCATAATGGCCTAAGCTAATCAGATATACTGGGGTCGCTATCAAAGAACCTGTGCTGAGCACTAAATAGATAAATTAATCATATGCATGATAGGTTTGGCAACACGCGCAAGGGAAACAAAGGTGAGGAGGCTGACCGAAGCGGAAGAAAGGCATGTGGCAGGGTCCAAGAACCCCAAGCGGTCTGCCTGAAAACCAGGCCTGGTTGGGAGGCCAGCAGCCGAAGTGCTGATCAGGAAGGAGTGGTAGTAGGGTACCAGCTGGGGGGAGTGGTACTGGTCTGAGACCAGTAGGAAGTGTAGAGGGTAGTAAGGTGCTAGCTAAGGTGAGGGGGTAGCAGTAGGGTGCCAGCCGATCGCAGTGAGACAGTATGGAGGAGGGGTAGACCCAAGTGCCAAAACAACTGTCGGAATCGTGTTCGTGTCTTACTAGGCAGCCTGCAGCAAGCCCCTGACAAAGCCAGCAGTTTTACCGCCTCTATCATGTAGTTCTTGGTTCTACGAGAACTAGCATTACTAAAGTGGAAGGTATACCACCTGCTGAAGTGATTAGGAAGGAAGGAGGGTGGCGAAATCGACCGTAGCCTGTTGTAGAAACCTGACACAACTGTCGCAGTTTCTTTAGAAGGCAGGATCCAGGAATCCATCGTAATCCCATACTGCAAACCATAATCCCAGCTGTCTGTTGCGATGAAAAGAGGGAAACCCGACCATGCTGGTGCAAAGCGAGGCCCAGTAAAAGCGAGGTAAGGCAGGTACCCAGCATCGTGAGATGCTGGAAGAAGAGCATGGGGTATCCCCAGAGGGTAAACTTCAATGGGAGAGAACAGTAGAGACTGACCTGAGGTCCAAAAGGATCAATAGTGATAGCCTACACCCCCCCAGAGAGGAGTGTGCAGAACGCAAAGTAGTGATAGTTTGATGTGGTATTGAGTTTATCCCAATTATGGAATAAATTTCAATCACCAGAGGTGTAGTGGAGATGGAGGATGCGGGGCAAGCTATTACTTGTTTTTTTTTTCTTTTTTTTTCTTTTTTTTAAATCTTGTTTTATTTAGTATTAAGGAATAAGGTCACGTCAGTGCAAGCTATGTAGACCTAAACCTGCACCTCTGCCCCGGCTCAGAAAGGCGGAAGAAAAACCGTCCAACTACAAGGCCAGTTGGAGTAAAGAACTCCCCCAAACCACAACCGGTACAGTATACACGAACCCAAAACCTCCACCGAGGCGCGACATGAAGGCAACCCCAAACCACAACAGGGAACCAACCAAACCAACAGAAAGAAACCCGAACCAAATGAAAACCCATAAAACAACCTCCCTAGGTCACCCACGCGTAGGCAAGGATCTTCCATCACAGAACCGTACCCGAGCTCTAATAGGATAGATATACCCTGGGCAGTGAAGATAAGGGAACCAAAGTAGGGAGAAACCCGACCAAAGTAGGAGGGAGGCGTGTGGCAGGACCCAGGAACCCCCAGAGGTCTGCCCGAAAACCGGACCCGGTGGGGAGGCCAGCAGCCAAAGTGCTGACCGGAGAGAGGCGGTAGTAAGGCACCAGCTAGGGTGGGGAGGTACTGGTCTGTGACCAGCAGGAAGTATAGAAGGTAGTAAGGTGCCAGCTAAGGTGGGGGGGTAGCAGTAGGGTGCCAGCCTGGGGCAGCAGTAGGATGCCAGCCTATTGCACCGAGGAAGTGTAGAGGAGGGGTAGACCCAAGCGTCAAAACAACTATCGGAATCGTGTTCGTGTCTTGCTAGGCGGCCTCCAGCAAGCCACAAACAAAGCCAGCAGGTTTACCACATCTCTCATGTAGTCCCTTGTTCTGCGAGAGATAGTGTCACTGTAGTGGATGGATACCACCTGCTGAAGCGATGAGTGAGGAAGGAGAATGGCGAAATCGACTGTGGCCTGTTAAGGAGACCCGACACAACTCCCCAGTTTCCTTAGGGGAGGGATACAGGAATCCATCGTAATTGTGTACCGCAAACCATAGTCCCAGCCATCGGTTGAGATGAAAAGAGGGAAACCCGACTGGGCTGATGCTAAGTGGGGCCTAGCTAAAGTCGGGTAAGGGAGGTACCCAGCATCGTGAGATGCTGGAAGAAAAGGATGAGGTATCTCCAGAGGGTAGACCTCAAAGGGAGAGAGGAGTAGAGATAGACTCGAAGTCCAGAAGGATGGATAGTGATAGCCTACACCCCCCCGAGGGTAGTGTGCAGACCGAAAAGTGGTGATAGTTTGGTGTGGTGTTGAGTTTATCCCAATTAGGAAATAAATTTCAATCACGGGAGGTGTAGCTGAGATGGAGGATACGATGTGAGCTATTATTGATTTTTACATTTTTTTATATCATATATTACTTGATTAGGGTACAAGAAAGTGCATGCAGCGCAAGCTAGGGCAAAAAGAAAACCCTTAATTTGAAACATCCCTCCTCCCGCCAGGTAAAAGCCATTCGTCCCAAGCCACTCTGGTATGGAGCCAACCGCACATCTCGCCCACACCCAGACCAATCCCTACCTCGCAAGCAAAGTCGGAGAATAAGAGAAGCCTAAATAAAGTCACGCAGGAAACATCACGAAAAACCGCGGAGGAAATCTCGGCCCGAAGGCGCAAAAGAAACCAATTAATATCCCAATGCACCACCTATAGGGATGACTAGATAATAATGAAAGTCGGGGCGGTAATGCCTCACCCGGTATGGGCTCACAAAAAAGTACGGAGGTAGGTGTCGGCCTTTGCACCTAGAGGAGGAGTTGTTGGGCAGGAGGGGTATCGCCACCTCCAAGCCCTGACAAGAGGTAGCAGTAAGGTGCCAGCTGGGGGTGGGTTTGTGCCAAAGGAACTCCCATGGAATGGGGGTCGCAGTAGGGTGCCAGCCAGGGTAGCAGTAAGATGCCAGCTTGAGTGGGGGGGCAAGTGCAAAGCCCGCGAAGAGTGAAGATAGCAGGAAGATGCAAGCTGTCTGGTAGCAGTAGGGTGCCAGCCAAGGGGTGGTGTAGCAGTAGGGTGCCAGGCAATCACAACCGTGGGGAGTGTAGGAGGAAGGCATCCGTCCCTAAGAGACAAAATGGCTGTCGGTATCGTGTTCGTGTCCTTCTAGGCGGCCTCCAGCTGGCCCCCAACAAAGCCAGCTGTTTTACCACGTCTCTCATGTAGTCCCTTGTTCTCTGAGAGATAGTGTTACTATAGTGGATGGGATACCAGCAGCTGTAGCGATGAGTGAGGAAGGAGGGTTGCGAAATCGACCGTGGCCTATTGAGGAAACCTGACACTACTCCTCCAGTTCCTTTAGGAGGAGGGATACAGGAATCCATCGTAATCGCATACTGCAAACCGTAATCCCAGCTGTCTGCCAAGACGAAGAAAGGGTTGTAGCCGACCCTGCTGATGCTAAGCGAAACTAGAGCAAAAGTGGGGTAAAGAGGTATCAGGACATCGTGAGATGCCAGAGGAGAGGATAGAGTATCCCAGGGGGTTAGACTTGCAGGGAAAGAGATGGGGAGACAAGCTCACGGTCTAAAAAGATGGATGGAGATAGCCTACATTCCCTCCAAGGGGAGGGTGCAGACCAAAAAGTGATGATAGTTTGGTGTGATGTTGAGTCTATCCCAAATATGAAATAAATTTCAATCACCGGAGGTGTACCGGAGACATGGCACGAGCTATTATTTTTTCTTTCTTTTTTTCTTCTTCTTTTTTTACTTGTTAGGTACAAGAACGTGCATGCAGCGTAAGCTATGGCAAAAAGAAAACCTTAATTTCAAACATCCCTCCTCGCGCCAGGTAAAAGCCGTCCGTCCCAAGCTCGCCCCCAGCTAGGCCCATCCCTACCTCGCAAGCGAACCCGGAGCATAAGAGAAGCCTAACTAAAAACAAGCAGGCAACACCGTGAAAAACCCCGCGGGAAATCTCAGCCCGAAGGCACGAAAGAAACCAATTAATATCCCAATATGCACCCCCTATAGGGATGACTAGCCAAAAGATGGAAACTGGGGCGGTAACGCCTCACCCAGGATGGGCTCACAAGGAGGTATGGAGGTAGGTGTCGGCCTTGTCACCTAGAGGAAGGGTTGTTGGGCAGAGGCGGCAGCGTCACCTTCAAGCCCTGACGAGAGGTAGCAGTAAGGTGCCAGCTAGCGTTGGGTTGCTGACGGAAAAACTCCTGCAAAATGGTGGTAGCAGTAGGGTGCCAGCCAGGGTAGCAGTAAGATACCAGCTTGGGTGGGGGTGCGGATGCAAAGCCTGCGAAGAGTGAAGACGGCAGTGAGATGCAAGCTGTCTGGTAGCAGTAGGGTGCCAGCCAAGGTGTGGTGTAGCAGTAGAGTGCCAGCCGATCGCAACCACGGGGAGTGTAGGAGGAAGGCATTCGTCCCTAAGCGACAAAAAGGCTGTCGGTATCGTGTTCGTGTCCTTCTAGGCGGCCTCCAGCAGGCCCCAAACAAAGCCAGCTGTTTTACCAAGTCTCTCATGTAGTCCCTTGTTCTCAGAGAGATAGTGTCACTATAGTGGATGGGATACCACCAGCGGAGGCGATGAGTGAGGAAGGAGGGTGGAGAACTCCACCGTGGCCTGTTGAGGAAACCTGATACAACTCCCGCAGTTTCTTTAGGAGGAGGAATACAGGAATCCATCGTAATCACGTACCGCAGACCGTAATCCCAGCCGTCTGCCAAGATGAAGAAAGGGTTGTAGCCGACCGCGCTGATGCTAAGCGAAGCTAGAGCAAAAGCGGGGTAAAGAGGTTTCTGGACATCGTGAGATGCCAGAGGGGAGGACAGAGTATCCCAGGGGGGTAGACCCACAGGGAAAGGGATGGGGAGACTAGCTCCGAGTTTAAAAGGATAGATGGAGATAGCCGACACCCCCCCCAAGGGGAGGGTGCAGACCGAAAAGTGGTGATAGTTTGGTGTGGTGTTGAGTCTATCCCAAATAGGAAATAAATTTCAATCACCGCAGGTGTAGTGGAGACGGAGGATGCGTCACGAGCTATTCTCATTATTATTATTATATTTCATTATCCTTCTGGAGCTGGGCGGGCTATGAAGTCCACTAACATACAATAGCACTTACACCACGCAAGGGTACTAGTCTGATATCTCGTCTCATATACAAAGGTAACAATATTCATTTGGGCTAGCTCATGAGCCACATTGACAAAAGGAAATCCTCTAAGCTGCCAAATGCCTAACAAATAAAGGAAATACAAGTAGTTAAACCTAAGCTACCCTGTCCCTCCTATCAGTTGCTGCCTAGTATGTGTGAAGGTTGGTGGGGCACTCCTGGAAGGTGGCCAGGTGATTGTTGCCACAGTTGAGACTAAGGATGGTAGCATGTAGGTACAGCTAGCCTTTGGTAGGGCAGTCTGATCTGCTGTTAGTGTGAAGGTGGGCTGGGTGCTCTGTGGAGCAGATAGCACAGTGGGGGGTTTTTGTGCATTGAGAGAGGTAGTGGCCAAATTCCAAGCATTTGGAGCATTGAGTGTCAGGACCAAAGGTGAGGTGGCATTGGACTTTGAATTTCCTGCCACAGAGTGAGAGGCCTCTGCTGAGGGCTTTTTCTGTAAGGTCTTTACCAGCAATGGTAAGGACCATAGTAGAGCCAGCTTCATCCTTACGTTGGGCGTCAGTGGTGAGCCATCTGGGAGGATGGGGAAGGTGGGTGCCAGGGTTGAATGTTTCAACCTCAGCTTGCACAGTAGAGAAAGTGGAGGTGGTAGGAATGCCGTAACTGATGACATTGTGCCACACTTCGTCCTTTCTAAGGTCATTGGCAGCTGGAACTGTGGATCTAATAGCTTCCTAAATTGTAAAGTGATGGCATTTGAGGACATTGGAGGCAGGCATGTTATCCTTAGTGATAAGGAGGACGTGGTAGTTGTATGTGAGCTGAATATTGGACATCCACGGTTTCTTAATTGCTGTGTTGACAGCATCGCAGATGGTGAGGTGGTTGGTGTCTTTTGGAAGATGGGATCTATCTCTTTCAATAACAATAGTGTGGTCGTATTCGGTCAAAACTGCATTGGTTGCATTTTTGGCCAGTAGAGTTGTTCTAGACTTGGTAGAGAGTACTCTTGATGCTTTCTAGACCCAGGTTTCCATTAGTGGAGGTAACGGTCGGGAGGTAGGTATGATGGTGGTGGCTGAGCCATGGTGTTGTTGGAGTTGAGCCTGAAAAGGCATGACCTGTATGGTGAGAGTAGTAACTGGATCTTTAAGCTCTTGGGTATCTTTAATGTGACATTCTTGCACCACTAGCATATGGGCTTCAAGTACTTGTAGATGGTATGAGATTTGGTTTGTATTGTTGGCGGTAGCAGCTTGTGCCTCAAACAGAGTATCAGTGTCTTTGTCAAGGTATTCCCAGGAGAGTGCTTTCTCATCAGACTCAGAGCCTAGAGGATTGCTGGTATTCATGACAGTCTGGACAGGAGAGGGGGGGCCATCTTTTATATCAGTATCTGTTGGTGAAGAGTGTAGTTGAGGGTGGGGACTGGGGTTGAAAGGTGTGGCAAGAGGGTTTGTCGCACATCGGCCTCTTCCTCTGCCTCTGGGGGCCATCAGAGGGAATGGGTGAAGGACTCAGTTGATGAAGGTAAATAAAAACAAATAACAGAGGATCATTTGTTGACGAAAAGTCTTCAAAAGTGTAAGAGGAAGCAGTAAGAACTGGTTGTTGACCAATGAGTTAGAGGCACGGCGAGAAATCTGGTCTGGTTTTGTCTTTCGCGGTGATTGTAATCGCAATAGAGTCTTATGGTGCGAGCTCTTGTAGAACATTCTGGCCCCCTGGTAGAACCTCTGCGTTTCCAGGTCCCAGCTGTCGCGGAACATTCTAACCAGCATAGAGAACTTTGGTATTCGTGAGGACCGGCTATTGCGGAACATTTTGACCAGCTTGGAGAACTATGGCATTCCTGTGCACCAGCTGTTGGGGTATGTTCTGGTCAGCTTGTGGAACTTCTGCATTCTCAGGTGCCGGCTGTGGTAGAATGTTCTCACTAGCTTGCAGACCTTCAGCATTCCCAGGTGCTGGCTATTCAGGCATGGTCTGGCTAGCTTGAGAAACTTTGGTAATCCTAGGCCTAGGTTGTTGCAGAATATTCAAACGAGCTTGGAGAACGTTGGCACTCCCAGGCACTGGCAGTTGAGGGATGTTCTGGCTAGCTAGAGGTTCTTCGGCATTTCCTAGTATGGGCTGTTCAGTGGCATTCACGGCCCTTCTACCCTGGACTCTAGGTTGTACCAGGATTGCTTCAACTAGGATGTATACAGGGATACTTGCAGGTTTGCCTGACGCAGGTTGAGGGCCACCTTTCTTGTAAAGAGTTATAGTTTACTTCTTGCCACAGTCCTTAACAAGTGGAATAATGGCAACTTCGATCTGCTGCCTCTGGTGAACGTCATTGGTGCCTCCCATCACGAAGGAGTGGCAAGCTGGGCGCAATCGCCGCATTCCATTGAAAATCTCATTGAAGTCATCATTCGGGAAACTATGAATATTGGTGTAATTTGGTGCTGACATCCAGTCTTTGACAGTTTGTCTCCATGCAGTACAAAGCTGTCTGCCAGGATCATCAAGGGTGAAGTTAACTCTGGTCGTATACTGGCTACTTTTGTTGTTTCCGGCCCTCGTCCAGGTAATAGCCCCTGCAAGTGCCACAGCTGGGAGTATATACACGTGCCCCGTTGGAACTATATGTCCCTCTTGAACATTTAGCATATGGACGTACTGCATATTATTATTGTAACCCATGTTTTCTGATTGGTTCCGAGTGTTGATATTGTGAGCCTTGTGTATTTGCTGAATACTGTATAAGTTGTTGATACTTTTCTTGGTTTGATCTTCCTTGGGTCGTGATCAATTGCGTTTAAGTATCAGTCCCTAACACTTCAGGCATCTTGAAACTGTTGGCAGCTCATTATGAATTCAATCATCAGACACCTCCGACACCTGTTCTCTTCTCCGAAACTTGAAATGTGGACCTTATATACACTTAAACTTGCAAGCTGGATCTCTTCTGTTCAAGTGTAAATAAAAGCGTTCTTCAGAAACAAAATATAGTCTGATGCAGATGACGACGGCATCCATAGGCTAAACCAAATTAACCATTAGCTGGGTCTCAGATTGTGGGAACTTCTTGGCTCCATTTACCATCTTGATCCAGATGCATGAAAGAGAGCATTCCACTTTCACCTCACAATACACATATGGTTATGACAATCCACTGAGCCTAGTCCCGCAATGCCAATGAAAGGTGCATTTTGCTGCTACAAATATACTCATGCTAGTGCTTACGAGAAACACCTGTCAAGAGCACACGCAGATGTCAATGATCTTCTCTCATCACACATATAGAGTACTACCTCTGCAAAGAGTATTTATGATGGGGAATGCTCCCAATTGCCCTACAATGTTCTAGGTTATGAGAACAATAGGCTAGATTCTGACTACGAATCAGATGCTGGTGTCTCTGGCTGGCAACAAGACACCACTGACGAATGGGTTACCAATGAATCCAACATGGAATCACTCCATATCGTCAATGCATTATCCGCTCCCAGCTCACAGCAGTATTATTCTGGTACTAGAGAATCTGTTGGAGATATTGAGGAATTTGTGCAAGAATGAGGAAATCTGTGTGAAAACCCGTGGGCACCATTTGCTAGTGAGCACGATTTCACACTGGTGTCCTGGTTCATACAAAGCCCGATATCCAAGTCACAGATTAAAGTATATTTTTCAAATAGCGTTATGAATTCAGTCGACGTCAGCTACAGCTCGATACATAAACGTGAGAAATACTGCGTGTTTTTGGATCCGTATAGTCCATACTCTCAAAGCTTCGAAGGTCAAGTTGAAGATGGCATGAGGGCTTTCCCTTTCTTCTACTTTAATGTTCTAGACTGCATCCATTATTTTCATCGACAGATAGCGTACAAAGAGGATGTTGTTTATGGTCCACGACGTGCACGTGATTTCAATGGGCAACGCGTATATTTGGAAATGCATACAGTAGACTGGTGGTGGGATATTCAAGTAGGGTGCTAATATAGTATGCTTCTTTTGTGCCTAATACGTAGGCTAACTGATAACAGGAAATACTTCCAACTAGCACAACAGTATTTCCAATTATTGGGATATCAGATTAGATATACTGCAGCAGCTTCTCTGGTGATAAGAAAGCGTGGCCTGCGTATATTACAATTGGAAATCTTCCATCGACCAAGCATAACAGACCTGGAATTATGGCAGTTCTCCTTCTTGTGTTATTGCCTGTTCCACCCAAGTTCCAGAAGTCCTCTTTTGCAGAGAGCACCAGAGGCAAATCTACGCCCACATACTACAAGGCGTATTCGAGCTCCTATTCGAGCCCTTACAAGAGGCGGAGCTTAACAGTTTCTCAATTGACTGTACTGATGGGAAACTTGGGAGAGGCTTCCCCATATTGGGGTCTTGGATTGCCAACTATATGGAAAATGTTATGCTGCATGGCATAAGATTCAACGTATGTCCTAAATGTGAGATACCTCTGGATATGTTAAGATCCCACATGGGAGTGAGGTATCGAGCCTGAGATTATGCCAGATACAAGCACGAGGAGCAAGAAATTCTGGATGCTGCACAGAAGTCCACATCAAGTGATGTCAAAATCACATTTAATACACTAGGTATCAAGATTGGGTGAAATGTTTTTCATGGACTTTTGCACATTTCTGCTGTGGATCTGCATCAGACAGATTTACTGCATACTGTTTTTCTTAGACTTTTCAAGCATGTGGTGGATTGGCTGCAAGGGTTTCTGATGAAACATGGCTGGCTGGAAGCATTTGATGACACCTGGAAATTATTACTGACATACCCCGGATTCTATATACCGACAAAAGCCTACTATGAGATTACACAGTGGAAGGGAAAGAAGATGAGGAACTTAGGTCGTTGTCTTTTACGTATTCTCGCCGTGGCGTTGTGACAGCTAGATGGCGCTCCACTGCAACCTTTCAAATGTGAGCTCGCCGGTGTCCGGCCATTACTCGATTTTAGTCCGAAGGCTGAATACCGAAGCCATAAGGCTGAGCCTATCGATTATATGAAACAATATCTGAATTGGTTTCACCCAACAAAAGATATCTTCTGGGAGTTCAGAATCTCTAAATGAACACAATCAAAGATTCCAGACTAGTGTATAGAGCTATAATGTCTGGGAATACTAGTGAATCAATCACTAGTCCAATCGAAGTGGTACTATGTATTGGAGCAGCAATGGGAGGAGGAGAATGATGAATATTTAGAATTGATCCATGCAGAATGTCATTTCAACTTTATTAAGATGCATCTCTTTAAGCACTTTTGGGATCTTGTATACTGGTGTGAAAACATCCCACAGTATTCTACAGAGTTCAGGGAGCTGGCACCTGAGGAACCGATTCAAGGCGGAAAGCAACATTTGAATGAAAATGACACTACGCAGCAGATTCTCTATAGCTACTGGTGATACCGCGTGATACAAATCAGACTTTAGAACCTAGAGTCGCCATGAGAATCCGGAGTTCATCTGCCAACAGAGGCTGTGGATCTTTTAGACTAAATGAGTATTAAATCGCTACAACCATCAAATGGTAGGATGCTCAAAGCATGCCGGCATGATTTGGCCAATGCTGGAGATTTTGCAAGGTATTGGGAATTTCTACTGAGACAATTTGTATCAAATCGCTGGGATATAGCTACCAGAGTCTGCCAATCAAATGCTGTCTTCAGGAAGATCCTGAACTACTTTGACCCCATTCCATGGAACTACAAACTCAACTCAAAATACCAATTATAGCATGTCAAGAAACAGGTGTTCACGACATCCACTGGGTACGATATACCATCGCAGCACGGTTCCAAACTATGGCTAGTCCCAATTATTTGGTTTGGATACAGGCTGGTACAGAGGAAATGTATGGTGTACTAAGAGGCCGGCTGCCCAGGGGACTCATCTCACTGTTCAAGCTCAGTGACTTCCAGTACTACGATAGAGTCTACCAACTGGCAAGGGTCGAGATGTCGAGTGTACATAACTCTGGATGCCCATCAGAGTTGTATGACTTTCTCGCAGTCCAGCAGTAAGCGATGTCGGATGGACGAAGCATTAAGAGGGTGGAAATTGGTACAATCATGGGTCTAGCCTACCTAATCCCCCAGGAAAGCAGAGATGGCTCATCACCAGCCAGAGCGATTTAAGAACATTCAATAAGATATAGTAATCCGGTATAAGATAAAACTACGGCCCCTTGATCAACTCTAGAAGCTTGGTGTCATGGGCAATATCTCAGCGGTAGAGATGCTTCAAGTGGGCCAAAGAAATGGGGACTTGGCCTAGTACCATTGCTTAAATGTCAGGCAATAGTGCCAAGCCAAATCTCCTATTATTGAAGATATTGCTAATACGAAGAAAACACAGATGGCGAGGTACTAGGAGACTGAAGGGTTGATAGATAATGAGCTAGAAATTGTAGAATCGTAATAATTAAGGGAACAAAAGATGCAGCCATCTCAACAATTCCTGAATCTGTGATATCAACAAGAGAGATGGTACTGTCGGATGTCTGGCTGCCAATCATGGCGAAACAATACAAGACAGAGTAAGGGACAGACACCAGATAACTATCCAATGCAAGAGAAACATTAGAGGAAGAGCAGCAGTAGTGGCCAACACTTTGTAGACTGGTAGTGACAGGAGAAATATAATAGTACATCAAGATGTGGAGCCGACATTCATGACATTTAGTGCTACTCGGGAGAGAGGAGGACAGGCAGTAACCATTATAACATTGAGAGGGCGACAGGCAAAAAACTGTGCATGAGAAGAAAGGGGACCAGTGGGAGGTCCTGACACACAGGATGCAGGGGAGGCAAGGGTTAAGCCCCTGGCATCAGGATACCAGGCAGGGGCATCCGACATAGGATGACCTTTTTGTTGATCTATGAATACTCAGACGCGGGATATAAATATGGAAGTGCCCCTTGGGCTTTACAAACTTTATTAAGGGACGGAGAACAGATGTTATCAATATAATATTGTTTCACAGTGCAAATCTTTACCTTAATGATTTTGTTGTGATCAGTCTTCTACGACAGATTGTCTGATCAAATATTTGGCCTACATCCTGCAGTTATACTAGATATCAGCGTCCACCTGATATCAGAATAGTAAAACCGATATCAGTCATTACAGACCAAAAGAACCTACAATACTTTCTCACCTCAATGGTCTCTAGTGGCAGTCATATCAGGTAGGCACAAATATTGGTAGATTACAATTTTAGTATTTTATACTGACCAGACATAAAGGATGGAAAGCCTGATGCATTAAGCAGAGGGCCAGAGTACTGTCCTGAGGGGCGAGCTAGGCATTGCGAGCAGAAAACTTTGAAGTCCAGCAATTCCATAGTTTTGTTAGTAGTAAGGTCGTGCGATAAAGGAGAAAAGTGGAATGGAGCAAAATATTTAGATTTGGAACCTCGCAGAAGTGGAAAGAAACTGAGAATCCTGGTAAAATGATTAAACATGATGGCATAGTTGCTAATAAAGGGCTCAAGAACAGCTGCAGCCTGTGACCTATATGCCATAGAAGATGAGATTCTCACAAAATAGGGACAAGTACTAATAAGAATGCAGATAGTAGTAAGATGACCTAAAAGAACATGTAAATGAGATCCTCCAAAAAGAGGACTAGTGGTTCATAGCCGAATCTCGATTGGAGCTGGAGTAACCAATGCAGATTATACTAGAGAACTCAAAGACTTACTATACAATCATGATGATATGGATTGCCAGAAAAGAATGGGTAATCGCATAGCTCTACTAGTGGTAGAATATATCAATACCGCGGATATGATAGAGGTAAATGACCTAGAAGAAACACAATGTGGAACTGAGAGATTTAGAAGCACCGATATAGCAACCAGATCCTTAATAGTCATAGAATAGGAACCTACCGTGAGCTACCTGCAGGTATTAACTAAAGACAATAAATACTGTTACGATATTTGAAAATACCAGAAAGAAGTCTCATGTCAAATGCCATCATCCTACAGTAAGGTCTGAAGTAGTTTGACCCTGAATTCTTAGGTGAGATACGGGAGGTTATCGGAACTGATACAGCTTGCAGGTAACCGAGGGAAGAACCTATTTGGTTACCCGATGTAGGAAAAGAATTTCCTAAGGATTAGACCCTGAATAACGATCTACTATATTATAGGCAAAAGCTGTTTGTATCAAATAGCCAGATGCTATATACCAAGTTCATATAAAGATGTCATGACATTAAAATTGCAGGACATTTTGCATAAGAGAAAACCTTGGAAATCATTATATGAGACTTTTACTGGAAAGGACTTGAGAATTGAGTTAATGACTATGTTTGATCCTGCGATGAATGCCAATATAACAAATAGCCTAGACACGCTAAGTATTGATTATTGCAAGCATTGCAAATACCCTATACAGCATGGGCGTCCATCTCAGTAGACATTATTACACAACTGCTACAGTTTTAAGGATGCACTCAAATTATGATAGAAGTTGATCACTTCACAAAAATGGTACACTTCATTGACCTACAAATATCAACAACCGCTAAGCATGTTACAAATATATTTCTAAATAAAGTCTGCAGGCTACATAGCTTACCAACAGAAATCATTACAGATATAGACTCAAGGTTTGCAGGAAAATTCTGAGAATCCCATTACCAAGTGTTGGCAACCAATGGAAACATGTCAACATGATACCAACCTCAAACTGATAGACAAAGAGAACATACCAAACAAGTGTTATAAGGATACCTACATACTTTTGTTAACTAGGATCAGGATGATGGGTATCAGTTATTACCCTTCCCTGAAGATGCTTATAATAATTTTTTTACAAATGCCTATGTGATGTCACCTTTCTATGCCAACAACCGATTCCATCCACAAACAGAGTAGACAAAGGAGCATTAAGTACAAATTCTAGTAGCAACACTCTACACCAATTAGATTAAAACAATACATGAACAAGCAAGAGAATCCCGATGGAAGGCAGAGGAAGGAATAGCTAAATACTACAAGCAGAAAGCTCAACAGCAACTGGATTTTAAGATCCAACACAAGGTAATACTCAACACCAAAAATATCCGTACCCGACGAAAACGGAAATCGGTTAACCATAAGCTTTACAGCCCTTTCCAAATCCTAGGAAAAAGAGAATCGTGGGCTTTCAAGCTTGACATATCTGACCAATAGAATATCCATTACATATTCTATGCCATACTACTGAAATTCAATCATGAATCCATTTATGCCAATTTTCAACAACCCTCAAGAGAATCCGAAGATATGGACTGTGATCTTCAATGAGAGATTGAGAAAATCATAAGAAGTAAGATACTCTTTTAAAGAAAATAAGTATGCAGCTGCTATCAAGAAAAGTGTAAACAGTGGTACTTGGTGAAAGGCAAGGATGTTCCAAAAATGAGAACACCTGGAAGCCGGCAACAGGCATGGAAAATTTGGAAGAGGTTGTTGAAAGTGTTCATAACAAAAACCCAGACTTGGACATGCCAGAAAGGGTAGTAGTAGCATAGTGAAGAAAAGGTTTTCCTATGGTGGCTTTGTAAATGTGGGAGGTTTTTTACCTTGATCACATGGAGTCCTAAAATGTATGAAGAAATAAGCCAATCAAAAGGCATTTGAGGTGACACCTGGTAGGAAGGAACTTATATTAGGTATATGGAAATATAAGACAAAGTGTACAGACCTCACGGTAGGGTAACTGCAAACAGTCCCTTCATTTTCCAGAGAAACCAAGAGACATCTCTGACCCCCTGATGGGGCCCACATGTCATTAGCGAGATTTCGAGAGTTGCATCCCAGAACTAAAATGTCATATCAAAAAAGCCCTCTTAATAATACCATATACATCGCCGCTGTTTATCTAGCTACATGCTGTTCACAAGGTATACAGCAGAAGAACCTTTAATGATATCCGGAAAGTGGAATGGAAGGTTTCTGTTACTGGTGCATTCAGAAAGTAGGCCTCAAAACTAGGCTTCATAATTATGGACTGCAGGTGATAGCACATGTTCAGTGAACCAGTCAAACAAGATGTCATAGTCACTGAAGCCACTCAGGGCATACTGAATCTACCCATACCCTTCTGAGATCAGCTCTAGGTTGGTTGGTCTTAGTAATAGGACTTCTCTACAGAGGCAGGCATACTAAAGAGAAGCATGGTCAAATAGGAAGACCTATATAAGTAGTAAGATCCATGAGACTGTGAAAATATTGACATATTGGGTTTGGACTTATGATTGACACTAGGTAGTCCTGCATGAAACTGATCACTTCATGACAAAAGACACTACTAGAATGATAGTTAATGAGACTAAAAGTAATATAATCATCTATGTGGTCAACTAAGTTGAAGGCTGCTATTCAGTACAGCAAATAGTACAGTCATCTCAGCGGAAGAATAATATTCTGTAACAGTGAAAGGGTGTGAGAGGATTTAGGATCAAACAGTGCTTATACTGGTAAGATGCTGGACATTTACATATTAAGATCAAAGTAGTACTTCAGAGGAATAGTAGTTAGAAGTAGTCGACCAATACTGAAATGCAGGATATAAATATCGAAGTACCTCCCATGCTTTACAAACATCACCAAGCAATGGAGAAGAGATATTATCAATAGGAAAATTGTTTATGCAAGAAATTTTTACTTTATCTAGTAATCGAGGTGATCCTTCCTGGACAGATTCTCTAATTAAAGATTTTAGCCTACATCTTTCAGTTATACTAGAGTTTGGCATCAATGTAATAGGATGAGAGATCATCTCCTTTCCAATTGTCAGTGGCAGGGCTTACTGGTCCTACCCTTGGTTTTCAAGAGTCACATTTTACCGGTTGATGTTGGTGGTACTAGTAAATGTCCGACTGTATTTGTCATAAGTAACTCTATAGAGGGCTTCCCACAGGAGGAGGAGTGGGACTTGGCTATGGCATGCGGGGCCAGGGACCATTCAAAACTGATGACATAGTCCAACCTATTGCACAAGTAGCATATCCTTGAGGTGTGCCTACTGGCTTCACCAAACCTAGCAGCATAGTTCAACTTGGTACATATGTGCTCCTGGGAGAAATGCATCTCACAACAAAATCGACAGTGGAGAAAGAGGGTACAGCTTATCTCATAGTAACTACCAGCCTACTGGCATTGACCACAGACCTTGGCAGTTTGGTTATCAGTAAATACCCAAACATTGCGGGTACTTCTATACAGAAAACTCTTTCTACTCTTAAGTTTTTCATTAGCAGCCGTATTCTTCTCCACCACAAACTTGATGGCACATGTGCAAGCGTTTGCCGACCTCATAGTATGGATGGACCCCATAATCTTGGGGTGAGAAACAGTTACTACATCCCGATTGGTAGTCTCCTGGTCTGTGCTAAGGCTATCACACGTCTTGTTACCAATATATCTTTTCAAAGGCTAAATAGACCCTTGGCATGTGTCAGCAAGTATGATAATGGAGATAAAAGGTTTAGCCTTCTCAACATCCACTGCGTAGTCAAGCTCAAGCTGGTTCGACTGCTGCGTGAGTGCTGCCTTGGCCTGGTCTAACCTGTTCCCAAGCTGGAAAGTAGAGCGGGGAGTGCGGGAGAGGCTGATGTGGATGGTTAGGACATCGATGTGGCTAGCTCTATGCTCTACTTCCACTGTTTTCCCCCACATACATTTCTACCTCATTCTCAATACCAGTAGCATCTGGTGTGCACTGACCTCTACACTATCACAGCCTCAGCCTTAGGGCTATGTTCATCTCTTCATATTACTAAAGCCTCTGTCCAATCAAGCAACCAAGGGTCCTACCATTGGTCCCTCACTGACCTTCCCCCTCACTTTCCCCTGTTCTCTGCTCTCATGGAGGAAATACTTGGAGACACCCACATCTCTGTACTGCGTTTCTTCTCCTTGAGCCACAATGAACTCGATGACCTCTTGGCCACAGACTCACTCCTTCTCTCCCTTCTCTGCCACTTGGTACTAGGACTTAAAACTCTTTCTGATCAGGTACAAAGACTAGCTCGAGAGTCCTCTCGCCTGTTAGGCCAGTTAGACGACCTCATGTCATGTTGCCAGGCCCTCCTACCTCCTACTTCGTTGAGTACTCACCTCATGGCCACAATATCTGCTATCTAGGTATGGGTGAAATACCTTATATCCTGATTGACCATCCTCATCTCACAGGCTGTGCGACACCAACAGCTCCCACCCTGACAGCCCCCACCACAATACGTTTTTCTAATGCCCCCAGAAATATTTCCTTCTGAAAGGGAAAGGAGGTGGCCTGCTCTATCCTAGCTGACTAGCTGACTTCTCAATACCAAGAGCATGATGCTTCAGACAACCCATGCTACAGCATCAAGGATTACTAGTGGTACGGCAATTCAGTGGCATATGCTGTAAAGTTCTCGCCTTCCTGAGAGGGTCAGATCTAGATCTAGTGGAAAGGAAAATATGCTCCCCTATCCAAACTCCACCGCAATTCCAGTGACGTACTGTCCCCTGCTTCCTTCGCATATGCTTAAGCCACTCCCGCAGCTGGCACAGGCAAGAACAAGAAGATGTCTATAAATAATCTCAGGCCCATAGTCCAGGTTACCTCTAGATCGTATATGAGGGGCCGGTCCAAAGGCTTACTGAACTTTCCTTCCGCCAAAAGGAGATTCTTGTTCCCTCACTCTGAGCTCCTGCCCACAGACTACTCTGCTCTTATAGCAACGTCTGTCTCTAACATTCCTGCTTCTCTTCTACCTAAAGCTAACTGCTCTCTCTTCCTTTTCTTCTCTGTTCAGGTCAACAGCAGAGGTGTTGCCATGCTGCTAGTGCTCTCTCTTCCCACTCCTACTACCAGCTGTACCCCCCACTACAACGCCCTCACTGCCAAGCTAAATCAAAGCTTGCTAGTTGGAGAGGCCCTGTGGCTTCCTTTCTCCTCTACTCACAATGAGCTAGAACTCGCTGTCTACTTACTCCTAACTACATACCTTCTGGTAAACTACGAGGATCTCTGACACTCCCTGGAAGCCCTTCTCCGGGATGTCAAGAATATCAAACTCTGCTCCGCCCATTACCTTAACCCTGACTACTGATCCTGAGTCCTCAAGTCTGCCACCTTAGTGATTGTAGCAGTAGCCATCAAGGATGAGACCAGGATGCTGGGATACACCTTGCTTTACTCCAATCACGGGAAGATTGAACAGGCTTACTCAGCTAATAGCCTTACTCAATGCCAGAACTGTTAGAGCTATGACCACCACAAGGTAAGGTACAAGCTTGACGACCTAGTCTGTCCTACCTGCTACATATCACGCCGGAAACAGGCACACACATGCTAAAGCCCAACTAGCTGTCGCGAATGTGGCTTAGCGAGGAAGAGGCTTGCACATGACTCAGAGTTATGAGTTATAGGTATGTTATGTTTTGCACATGAGCTTATTTAGAGGTCATCGGTTTCGCACATATGACCACTTGGGTCATATGATATGGTTATGATGATATGTTATGTTTCGCACATGACCTTGTTTAGAGGTCATGGGTTTTAAACATGTGACCACTGTGGTCATATGACTAGTTTATGATGGTTTGATATGACTCACAGTTGTGAGTTATATGTGGCGCGTGACTGAAAGTAGAAGTTACAAGGGGGTGAAGGGCAACTATATAAGGAGGTCACTGGGACTGAGTAGATAGGTCATCCTCCGTCTCCTCTACACACCCGGCGATTGAAATCAACCCTCACGGCTTGATCTTCACGGACCACCATCCACCCCCCCCTCTCCTCCCACGATGGCTTCGGCCTAGGAGTGACGGCCATCCCCCCCTCACTGCCCTTCTTCGCTTTTTTCACGCGTCGGGCTTTCCTTCCCCTGAGTTCCGGTACTGCTTTCTGCTGCCCGTTCTCGCATCTCTCCTCGCTTAGCGAGGCCCCTCCACACGGTCGGTGACCGCTCGCTTCCCATGCTTCAGACGGCTGGGA
>JACCEG010000095.1:205254-216909 GCA_014065205.1 Tuber brumale | reverse complement strand
CCTCTACACACCCGGCGATTGAAATCAACCCTCCGGGTTTGATCTTCACGAAGCATCCGTCCCCCCCCCTCTCCTCCCACGATGGCTACGGCCTAGGAGTGACGGACATCTCCCTCCTCTCCTCACTGCCCTCTTTCGCTTTTTTACGCGTCGAGGCTTTTCCTCCCTTGAGTTCTGGTACTGCTTTTCTGCTGCCCGTTCTCGCCCTCTTTCCTAGCTTAGCGAGGCCCCTCCACACGGTCGGCGACCGCTCGCTTCCCGTACTTCAGACGGCTGGGAACACGGTTTGTGGTACGCGAGAACTCTTCAACAGGCCCACGGGTCGATCTCGCTCCTCCCCACCGTCGGTTTAAGCGCTGGTATCCCATCCACTAAGTGACGCTATCTCTCGTAGACCAAGGGACTACATGAGAGACTCGGTAAAACGCTTGCCTTCCTCCCCTGGGGACCGCCCAGAAAGACACGAACACGACTACCGATAGTTGCCACGGTCGCGTTCGGTTTCCTTCCTGACCTGGCGGTTGGATTGGCTTGCAACCTACTGCTGCACCCTCCCTCGGCTTGCACCCTACTGCTGCACCCTCCCTCGGCTTGCACCCTACTGCTACACCGCCTTACCTTGATGCCTCTTGGGTGTCCCCACCGGGCTTCCCGGGCCTGAATGGCCCTGATTCTCACAGCAATGCCGCGGGTCCTTTTTTGGCCACTGTCGGGTACTGGGGTTTCTTTTGTTTTTGATAGGCTTGGGTGGCTTTCTTTTTACAGTCTTTACCGTTCGTGTATACTACAAGTTGCGGGGCGCGGGAGTTTTTTCGACTGCGCGGGGTGTTGGAGTCGGGGGCTCTAGGCGAGACCCTTCCGCGTTCAAGTCGTGGGGCCCACGGGCTGGGCACCTGGTTTCTGATGTTGATGGACTTCGTGACGGTTTTTCTTCAGGCTGTTTCGGGCTGGAGTAGGGGTGGAGGTTTCTTGCGTCGGTCATAGCTTGCGCTGCATACAGACCGTGTACCTTAAACACAGAACAAAATTGATGATAAAAAAAAAGAAAAAAAAAAGAAAAAGAAAAAAAGTAAAGACCGAGTAGATAGGTCACGCTCCGCTTCCGCTATTTTCCCCCCCCTACATTTCTTACTCAATCTCAACACCATCAGCGTCCGGTGTACACAAACGTTCCAGCTATTCCCAAAGCCTTTTGGCTGGGGCCTCTCTACCTAGTCAACGATGGCCACGTCTTCGGTCCCCCTCCCCCCCTCGGAGTATTCCTCAGGGTCGGGAATCCGCCCTCACGTCCCCCTCCTGCTTGCTTTGCTTGAAAATGCAACGTCAGACGCGGGTGTATCCCCGCAGCTAATCCCCCCGATCAGCTCTGGTGAGCTGGACGACCTCTCCCCAGGGGAGGCCGTCATTCTCCCCCTTCTGTGCACCTCACTTCTGGCCCCCAGGGCCCTCTCGTCTCAGATAGACGAACTCGCTTTAGAAGTCGCTAGGCTCTCTGGACAGATAGACGACCTTCACACACGCAAAGCCAAACCCCCTCCCCCCCCCCGCCCCCCCAGCCTGAGGGCGCGACAGCAGCCTCACTATCAGCCCTTTAGCTCTCGGTCAGAGACCTCGCGTCCCATCTGACCACCCCCCTCCCCCAACCAGCACCCCACCAACAGACCCCACACCAACAAAACGCACCCATGCAACCCTCAACAGGGGCGGCTTGGGTAGCTCCATCTAAGAAAGGAAAAGAAAGGGCCCAGGCCCAATCAGACTCAACCCTCGCTGATAAACTCACACCTCTCTACGAGGGTGGGGGTGACGTCGACTTCCCCTCCTACAGTACCAAAGATAGCAAATGGTACGGAAACCCGGCCGTTTACGCTGCAAAATTCCCTCGCTCATGGGAGGCCCAGGCCTTCAGGGACTGAAAGTATCCTCCCGTCTCAGAGTTCCACCCAACACCGTCAGCGTCGGCCCAGCCCGGCCCCTCATCCTACGCTCAGGCTGCATCATTAGGTCAGAAGAGGAAAGGTAAGACCAACAAAGGCAAGAGTGCCCTGACCGCCGCCCAGGTTGCGTCTGGCATGGCAGAAAGTGCCCCGGTTAGGGGACCTAGAAGCCTTCCGGCAGCCCAGAGACGCTTCTTTGCCCCACGCTCGTCCCCCTCACCTCACCCCCAGGCTGAACTTATAGCTGCCTCATTCCCCGACTCCGCAGCCTCGGTCTGAAGAGACGCCGGCTGCAATCTTCCCGTTTCTTTCTCTGCCTGTGTGAACAACAGAGGAGCTATAACCCTCCTGGCCCTCTCGCCCTTTGTCCCTTCTACTTCCTATGCCCCCTACTACGAAGCTCTGACAGCAAAACTGAACCAGTCCTTCCCCGTCGGAGTCTCCCCCTGGCTCTCATTCCGCCCTGCACCAAACGAAGTGCAACTGGCTGTCCACTCCCTCCCCATCGCATACCTCCCTGAAGACGACGACCATCTCTTCCGGTCCCTCCCAAACACAATACTTAACGTTAAGAACTTTCAGATCCTCTCTGCCCGCTACCTCAACCCCGAACCAAAGCTCCCGAGTCCTTAAAAAGGCCACCTCGGTTGTTGTTACCGTGGCTCAGGAGAATGAGGCCGCAATGCTGGGCAACTCCTACCTCTGCTCCTCTCGATGTAAGGTCGAGAGGGCATACTCGGCTAATGGCCTCACTCAATGCCGTAACTGTAATGATTACGGTCACCACTCGGCTATATGCAAGGTTGACCATCCAATCTGCCCCATCTGCGCACTCTCACACAGAAAGCAGGCACACAGGTGCCAGAACCCCACCTGCCCTAAGGGCGGAAACCTCATGGCTGTTGCCAACTGCTGCCCAACCTCTCCCCCCCTCAGCGCCGTCAGCAAAGGCCCCCACCCGGCTTTCGCTCGAGACTGCCCATCGAGACCCGCCCCCCCTGCTCTCTATAGGGAACCCCCTCTATCGCAGAATGAAAAAAGAATGGACACGACGAACGACTCCGGCGAGGGTCCTTCAACTGGTACACGACCCCTCCTACCCCCCATCGATTTTGAGACACCCCGTCCTAGGCGTGGTGATGCCCCCCCGACACGTCCCCCCGCAAACGTTCCAAATCCCCAAGGCGGTGCCCTGCTGAACCCCGCATGGCCGGCAACTCCCACTCCTGTCCCACAACATGAGATGCCGCAAGGCGTGTAATGGTTGGTCACTCCTCCCCGGCGAGTTCCGTGCTGGCGATGGGCTCTGATAATTCCATATCCGTTTTACAACACAACTGCTTGGGAAGCTGGGATGTGTTTCTCTCCGTGTTTAATTCCTTTTCTTTGTTGGATCGCCCCCCCACCCTCGTTGCCCTTCAAGACCCACCAGTGTACCGAGGCAAACCTCCTTCGTTTACAGGTTTTAAGCCTTTCCTCCCCCCATGCCCCAACGGTGGTAAACCTAAGGTGGCATGCTACCTTCACCTTTCCTCCACTCCGCAGCTCCCGGTCCTTCCTGTCTTTTCTGACGCAAGGGACTGGATGGCGGTGGACTTTTTCTCCTCAATTGGTTTTTTTGATTCCTTTGTGACCAAGTTCCGTGTGATAAACCTTTACAGCACCTGGGATGGTTCCCCCTTCAAAAGGACCATCTCCCCGGACTTAGCTTTTCCTCCCACGTCATCTCCCACGCTGGTAGTTGGAGACTTCAACATCCACCACCCTTCTGCTGACCCGGGTCGTATCTTTTCGATTCAAGACCTTGGAACGTCCTCCCCCTTCTTTGAGAAAGCAGCCAGTGAAGGGTTCTCCCTCCTGAATACACCTGGTACCCGCACCTATTTCTCGTTCGACACTAACCTCCGTCCCTCAGTAATTGATCTGGCATTTGCCAACGCCCCCCTGTCCCCTAGCTTCCACTCCTGGAGCATGCCTCTCCCTCAAACGGGCTCGGACCATGTCCCTATCCTCATTAGGCTTTCGGAACCCTTGGCCCGACCTCCACCCCCATCCCCCTCGTGGACGAAAACCGACTGGTAGGCCCTCGAAGGAGAGCTTAAGGGAATGGTCATTCGCCCTCCCCCCTCCCTCCCTACCCCGCACACGCTCTCAACCTGATTCAACATGGCCCTGGGCAGGTTGAGGTCCCTACTAAAGAGTCACACCCCCGACAAGAGGCCCTTCAACAGGCCGCAGCCTTGGTGGACCCCCGACCTAACGGCACAAAGGTCAGCCTTCCACTCAATGGTCCGTACTGCCCGCAGAGACCCCCTCCCCTCGTCCAAAGAACTGTGTAGGAAAGGACGCCTCCTCTATTTCAAGGCGATAAGGAAAACCAAGAATGACTATTGGAAGAACTTTCTACAGGCGGCGCACCCCCAGACCCTCTGGACGGCGAAGAGATTCGCGTTCGGTAAACCACCCAACAGGTTCCCCCAGATCCCGGGGGCAGAAACCCCAGTTGATATCAATGAGGCTCTCCTCAAACACTTCTTCCCCGAGAAAAGATCCTCTCCCCCCCCCAGTATTTTGCGGGAGTTTAAGGACGTACCGGTGTTGTCGGCGGATGAGATAACAGCGGCCCTGCGGAAATCCTCAGCGTCCTCCGCCCCCGGTCCTGACCAGATTCCCTACTTGGTCTGGAAGAAGGTCCACCTGATAAACCTGAGCATCCTCACCTCCCTCCTGGGCCCCCTGGTGAGGTATGGGCACCACCCTCCTTCCCTTAAAAAGGCCTGTGGCATTGTGCTGGACAAACCCGGCAAACCCGCCTACGATACCCGCGCATCCTTCCGCATAATCGTCCTCCTAGAGCCAGTTTCGAAGATTCTGGAAAGGGTGATGGCGAACCGGCTCTCAGCCCTGCCCCGGTTCCTGGGCCCCCTCTCCCCCAACCAGACTGGCTCCCTTCCCAGTCTGAGCACCTTCGATGCAGCGGCCACCCTATCCCACAAGGTCCAACTATTTATGCGCCCTAAGCTCAAAGTGTCGACCCTCTTCCTGGACATCAAAGGTGGCTTCGACAATGTCTCGGCCCCGACGCTTTGCAACAGGCTCGCCACCAAGGCGGTCAACCCCTACATGGTCTCGTGGATAAGGTCCTTCCTCCACGGCCGCTCCTGCAGACTGATCTTTCATGGCGCGCCTCCGGCTTTCTCACAGGTCTCGGTCGGTACCCCGCAGGGGTCCCCGATCTCCCCCCTGCTCTTTGTAATCTACGTATCCACCTTGCACTTCCCGGTCCCCAGAGGCCTGATCCTCTCCTACGTCGACGACTGCGCAGTCACAGTAGCCTCTGCATCCTACCGTAGAAACATCCAGAGACTGCAAGGTATAACCAAAATCCTACAGAGGAACGCCCACAAGCTCGGTGTATGCTTCTCAATCCCGAAGACGCAACTGATGCACTGGGAGACCCCCTCGCAGAAAGTCCCCCCACCTCCAATCCCGGTCCTGTTAGATGACCTTCTCTTCCGCCCCTGTAAGCTGGTCCGCTGGGTGGGCTTCTGGTTTGAACCGTCCTCAACCTCAGGCACAAGAGGCACAACGGCCCACTTCGTTAGGAGACTCGGCTTGGCTCAAGGCGACTTCGCAACAATCAAAAGACTATCGAGGCCCGGTAAACGCCTTCCACCTTTCCTCTGCCACCGCCTGGCCACATCCTTAATCTCCCCAATCCTCCTCTACGGCGCGGATCTCTTCTCCCCGAGCCTCACCCTCCTCTACCGCATGTCCGTCTTTTGGAGGTCGGTCCAGAGATGGGTCACCAACTGTTTCTCCTCAACTCCAGTTGGCACACTTGCGTGCGAGTCGGCCCTGCCCCCCATGCCCCTTCTGATCCATCACCGCCAGAGGCTTGCAGCCATAAGACTAGTCTGCCTCCCCCCGGAGGCTAACCCAGCAACCGCCAGGCTCCACCCCACTTTCCGGACCTCGACCCCGTTTAGGGCCCCCGACGATCACCGCCACCACACGCGAGGCCTCACATCGGTCTATGCACCCCTCTCAGGGAAGACGGCAGTCCCATCCCCGCCCATAAGAAAACACCTGCCGATTGACGCGATTGCCCATCGCACGCTTATGTTCATCCCCGCCTCCAGACCATTACCGGTGGCCTCCCCCGACCTCCTCCCGCCTTCCTGTCTTCCCATCAGGGAAGGTACCCCCTCTGACACATCGATCAAGTTGAGAATTAGGTCAACGATAATGAAAGAATGGAATGACGAGTTCCCCCCCCCACCAACCTACCCGTATCCCGTGCCACTAGTTGCCCACCCTTTCATGGGGCTCGGCAGGTTCATAGCGGGAAGAATCCACCAAATGCACTCGGGTAAGAGCTACCTCGCAGCCCACCCGTCATGGTTCACTGAAGACCCCTCTCCACTCTGCCCCTTTTGGGAGGAGGACGAGGAGGACTTCAACCACGACATCCTGACCTGTGAGTCCCGCAGGATACCTCCTGAGCGCCACCTCCAGGGGCTCGCTTCCTTAGATAGGGACAGACCACTCTGGCCAACACCCTCCGCTCGCAGATCTCTCTCCAAGTACTTAAACATTACGGCGACGGGCTTCCCCCCCGGCATGCCCCCAGCGGAATGGGACACCGAACAACCCCCGGAAGCAGAAGCGTCCGCGCTACCGATTCACGGCTTTGCTCCCTGAGGGGGACTTGCTTTTCCTCCGTTTAACTTTTCTAGGCTGCTAGGAGGTAATTTTTTCGCCATGAATATGCTATTTTTTGTTTTATTTTCTTAGGAATTTTGTGTCGGCTATCGGACACACTTAGGAGGGTTTTATAGTTTGGTGCGGTTGTTTCTTTTGTGACTGCGAGTTTTTGAGATTAAGGTTTTTCTTTATGCCATCGCTAGCGCTGCATGCAAGTTCTTGTACAGTAAACAAAGAATATATGAAGACAAAAAAAAAAAAAAGAAAAAAAAAAAGACGGAGTAGATAGGTCATCCTCCGTCTCCTCTACACACCCGGCGATTGAAATCAAACCTCCGCGTTTGATCTCACGAACCATCCACCCCCCCTCTCCTCCCACGATGGCCTCGGCCTAGGAGTGACGGCCATCTCCCTCCTCTCCCCACTGCCTTCCTTCGCTCTTTTACACGTCGAGGCTTTCCTCCCCCTGGGTTCCGGTACTGCTTTTCTGCTGCCCGTTCACGCCCCTCTCCTCGCTTAGCGAGGCCCCTCCACACGGTCGGCGACCGTCCGCTCCCCATGCTTCACACGGCTGGGAACACGGTTTGCGGTACGGGAGGACTCTTCAACAGGCCCACGGGTCGATCTCGCTTCTCCCCACGGTCGGTTTAAGTGGTGGTATCCCATCCACTATCTGACGCTATCTCTCGTAGAACAAGGGACTACATGAGAGATGCGGTAAAGCGCTTGCCTTCTGAACTGGGGACCGCCTAGTCAGACACGAACACGATTACCGAGAGTTGACACGGTCGCGTTCGGTTTCCGCCCTGCCCCGATGGCTGGATCGGCTTGCACCCTACTGCTGCACCCTCGCTCGGCTTCCACCCTACTGCTACACTACCTTGCCTCGATGCCCCCTGGGCGTCTCCACCGGGCTTCCCTGGCCTGGATGGCACCGATTCTCCCAGCAATGCCACGGGTCCTTTTTGGCCACTGTCGGGTACTGGGGTTTCTTTTGTTTTTGATAGGCTTGCGTGGCTTTCTTTTTACAGTCTTTACAGTTCGTGTATACTACAGGTTGCGGGGCGTGGGAGTTTTTTCGACTGCGTGGGGTGTTGGAGTTGGCGACTCTAGGCGCGACCCTTCCGCGTTCAAGTCGTGCGCCCCTTGGGCTGGGCACCTGGTTTCTGATGTTGATGGACTTCATGACGGTTTTTCTTCTGCCTGTTTCGGGCTGTAGTAGGGGTGGAGGTTTCTTGCGTCGGTCATAGCTAGTGCTGCATACAGACGGTGTACCTTAAACACAGAATAAAATTGTAGACAAATAAGAAAAAAAAAAAAAAGAAGAAAAAAGAAAAAAAGACTGAGTAGATAGGTGACCATCGCCACCATACGCGCGGTCTGACATCGGTCTACGCTCCCCTATCGTGGAAAACCCCAGTCCCCTCCCCGCCTATAAGGAAACACCTCCCGATCGATGCTATTGCCCATCGTACCCTCCCCTTTATTCCTGTCTCCGGCCCCCTCCCAGTGGCCTCCCCCGACCTCCTCCCGTCTGCCTGTCTTACAATTGGGATAGATACTCCCTCCTAGAGAGCGATCAAGCTCAAGACAAGATTGGCCCTAGTCAAAGACTGGAACGACCAGTTCACACCGCCACCTACCTACTCCTACTCGGTATCCCTTTCGCCCCACCCGTTTGTGGGGCCTGGAAGGTTCATGGTGGGAAGGATCCATCAGATGCGCACAGGCAAAAGCTGCCTAGCTGCCCACCCGTCGCGGTTCACTGAGGACTCCTCTCCCCTCTGCCCGTTATGCGCGGAGAACGAGGGGGACTTCACCCATGCCATCCTATCTTGTGAGTCCCGCAAGGAACCCCGTGAGCGCCACCTCCCAGGCCTCACCGCAGTAGATTGGTACAGCCCCCTCTGGTCAGACCCCTCCGCTCTCAACTCCCTCGCTAGATACACAAACGTCACAGCGACGGGTTTCCCCCCAAGAATGCCGCGGGCAGAAAGGGACCCCCAATATGACCCAGGCGCTGTCGCGCCTGCTCTTCCGATCCATGGCTTCGTTCCCTGAGGAGGAGCCTGCCCCCGCCCGTTGTTTTTCTTTTGCTTGGCTTGGGAATATATTTCGTTATGATTATGTGCTTTGTTGTTTTATTTCCTTAGGGATTTGGTGTCGGCTATCGGACACATTTAGGAGGTTTTTATCGATTGGTGCGAGAGTTCCTTTGTTGTTTGCGGGCTTTTGAGATTAAGGTTTTGTTTTGCCATAGCTAGCGCTGCATGTAAGTTCTTGTACCATAAATCAATGAATACATGAAGGAAAAAAAGAAAAAGAAAAAAAAAGAGAAAAAAAAAAAAGAGAAAAAAAAAAGTAAGAACGAGTAGATAGGTCATCCTCCGTCTCCTTCATTTTCATCGCGCTTGAAATCAACCTCAACGCTTGGGATCTCACGAACCATCCACCTCCCCCTCTCCTCCCATCATGGCTTCGGCCTAGGAGTGACGGCCATCCACCTCCCCCCTTTGCCTTCCTTCGGTTTTTACGCGTTGGGGCTCTGCCTCCTCTGGGTTCAGGTACTGCTTTTCTGCTGCCCGTTCTCGCCCCTTTCCTCGCTTAGCGAGGCCCCGCCTCATGGTCGGCGACCATTCGCTTCCCATGCTTGAGACGGCTGTGACCACAGTTTGCGGTACGCGAGAACTCTCCAACAGGCCTTCGGGTTGATCTCGCTCCTCCCCGCGGTTGGCTTAAGGGGTGGTATCCCATCCACTAAGTGAGGCTATCTGTCGTAGAACAAGGGACTACATGAGAGACGGGGTAAGATCGCTTGCCCTCCGCCTCTGGGGACCGCCTAGGAAGACACGAACACGATTTCCGATAGTTAACATGGTCGCGTTCGGTTTCCGTCCTGACCCGACGGTTGCATCGGCTTGCCCCCTACTGCTGCAGCCTCACTCGGCTTGCACCCTTCAGCTACACTGCCTTACCTCGATGCCTTTTGGGGGTCTCCTGCGGGCTTCCCGGTCTGGATGGCACTAATTCTCCCAGCAATGCGACGGGTCCTTTTTAGGCCACTGTCGGGTACTGGGGTTTCTTTTGTTTTGATAGGCTTGGGTGCCTTTTTTTTTTTTACAGTCTTTATGGTTCGTGTATACTACAAGTTGCGGGGCGGGGGAGTTTTTTCTACTGCGCGGGGTGTTGGAGTTGGTGGCTCTAGGAGAGACCCTTCCGCATTCAAGCCGTGGGGCCCATGGGCTGGGCACCTGGTCTCCGGTGTTGATGGACTTCGTGACAGTTTTTCTTCCGGCTGTTTCGGGCAGGAGTAGGGGTGGAGGTTTCTTGCGTCGGTCATAGCTAGCGCTGCATACAGACGGTATACCTTAAAACACAGAATAAAATTGAAGTTAAAAAAAAAAAAAAAAAAAAAAAGAGAACGAGTAAAAAAAAAAAACTCCGTCTCCTCCAGAAACCCGGCGATTGAAATCAACCCTCAACGCTAGGTACTCACGAACCATCCACCCCCCCTCTCCTCCCACGATGGCTTCGGCCTAGCAGTGATGGCCATCTCCCTCCTCTCCTCCCTGCCCTCTTCTGCTCTCTTACGCGTCGAGGCTTTTGTCCCCCTGGGTTCCGGTACTGCCTTTTCTGCTGCCCGTTCTCACCCCCTTTCCTCGCCTAGCGAGGCCCATCCACACGGTCGGTGACCGTTCGCTTCCCCTGCTTCTGACAGCTGGGAACAGGGTTTGCGGTACGCGCGCACTCTTCAACAGGCCCACGGGTCGATCTCGCCTTTTCCCACAGTTGGCTTAAGCGGTGGTATCCCATCCACTAAGTGAGGCTATCTCTCTGAGAACAACCGACTAGATGAGAGACGCTGTAAAACGCTTGCCTTCTGATGCTGGGAACCGCCTAGTCCGACACGAACACGATTACCCCGAGTTGACACGGTCCCGTTCGGTTTCCTTCCTGTTACGTCGCTTGGATCGGCTTGCACCGTACTGCTACACCCTCCCTCGGCTAGCACCCTACTGCTCCACCCTCTCCAGCCGCAGCCCACAGGCGGCCCCCTTTCTCAGTTACGTCGCGTTCCGGAATAACTTCTACGGTTTTCTGCTGCCAGCGCGTATCTCTGGCTTGGTTGTTGTGGGTCTCATTCTGGTGCGGTTTTTCTTTTGTTTTTTCCGAGATGTTCCCCGTGGTTACCTTCCTATGTTTTCCTGCTTTCTTCGTAGTTAGGCTTCTCCTATTCTCTGAGTTCCCTGGCGAGGTAGGGACGGGTTTTTCTTTGGGGCGAGATGTGCGGTTAGGCCCATACCAGAGGGTCCTGGGGATACGGTCGGGCCAGTCGGAAGGAGGAATAGGGATTGTTTATGCCATAGCTAGCGCTGCATGCAAGTTCTTGTACTCTAAATAACAACGAATACAGGAATATAAATAACAAAAAACAAAAAAAATAGACCCCGTATATAAGTCATCCTCCGTCTCCTCTACACACCCGGCGATCGAAATCAACACTCAACGCTAGGTACTCACGAACCACCCACTTCCCCTCTCCTCCCATGATGGCTTCGGCCTAGGAGTGACGGCCACCTCCCCCTTTTCCCACTGCCATCGCTTGCTCTTTTACACGGCGTGGCTTTCCTCCCTCTGGGTTCCGGTACTGCCTTTCTGCTGCCCGTTCTCGCCCCTTTCCTCGCTTAGCGAGGCCCCTCCTCGCGGTGAGCGACCGCTCCCTTCCCACGCTTCAGACGGCTGGGAACACGGTTTCTGCGGTATGCAAGGGCTACTCTTTAGGACTAATGGTCGAACTCGCTCCTCTCCTTCCTTGGGGACCTCTCTTCTTCATTTCCGCTTGGCGTTGGCTGTGGTGGACGCCTGTCTCCCTGTGTGCACGCACGCCTTAGGGCAACGACTCGGCTAGTAACTTCGGGGTCTGTCTCGCTTGGAGATTTGGCCATACCCTCCTAGTCTTATGGTTCAAGTTGGGACTACTCTTGTTGGAGACCGCCTAGCAAGACACGAA
>JACCEG010000095.1:186360-204651 GCA_014065205.1 Tuber brumale | reverse complement strand
GCAGTCTTTTTCACCTCGCCTTCCATAGCATCAGCGTCCGGTGTGCCCTCACGATCTTGCTATCCTAAGAACCAGGTAGTGGCCTCCCTGTCACGACAGGCATGGCTTCTACAGTTCCCCTTCCCTCCTCTGAGCACTCCTCGGTGTCAGGAGTTCACCTCCATATCCCCCTCCTCTGGGAGCTCCACGAGAGGTCCTCGACGGACACCGGGATCTCCAACCAGCTTTTCCCAGCCAAAAGCTCAATGGAGCTTGAGGACCTCTCCCCGGGGGAGGCAGTCATCCATCCCCTCCTCTTCACCTCACTCCTAGCATCAAGGTCGATCTCCACTCAAATCGATGAACTGGCCCACAAGGTCGCCCGCCTTTCAGGGCAGGTTGATGAACTCTCCTCCCCTAGACAGAAGTCCCAGCACTATTCTCCTCCCCCCAGCGAAAATGACGCGACGGCAGCATCGCTCTCCACCCTCCAACTGTCGGTAAGTGACCTCGCGTCCCGCCTGACCACCCAACTTCCCCAACCAGTACGCCACCAGCAACCCCCACCCCAATGCCCAACACCCGCAGCGCCTGGCACCCACACGGCGCTGGCAGCTCCTTCCCGAAAGGGTAAAGAGCCCGCCACATCCCCCCTTACTGCGACTGTTGCCAGTGCGCTTACCCCCCTCTATGAGGGTGGGGGCGATACAGACATCCCCTGTTACCGCACAAAGGACCAGAAAAGGGGCCGTAAGCGGGCCGCGTACCTGGCGAAATTCCCTCACTCCTGGGAGGCCCAGACATACGGGGAGGGAAAGTACCGCCCCCTCTCGGAGTTCCACCCCCTCCCTCCCGCTTCAGCCCAGTCTGGCGCCCCCTCCTATGCCCAGGCCGCTACCGCTGCGGGAAAAAGGAAAGGAAAACCGGGCAAAGCGCAGAATGCCCCCACGGCTGTCCAGGTTGCGTCTGGCTCGGCACCTCTGGCCCCCTCAAAAGGACCCAGGAGCCTCCCAGCTGCTGAGAGGCATTTCTTCGCTCCTACGTCTTCCCGCTTCTCACACTCCCAGTCCGACCGGATAGCTGCCTCTTTCCACGACATTGCCGCCTCGGTCCTATGTGAGGCGGGCTGCACCCTACCCCTATCCTTCTCTGCCAGGGTCAATCACCGAGGGGCGGTGACGCTTCTTGCCCTCTTCCCATTCGTTCCCTCTACTGCCTATACCCCCTACTACGATGCTCTCTCCACCTAGCTAAACCAGTCCTTCCCCACCGGGGACACTCCATGGCTCCCTTTCCGCCGTGCCCCTAACGCGGTCCAGCTGGCGATACACGGCCTCCCCATCGCCTATCTTCTCGCGGACGACGGCAACCTCCTCCAGTCCCTGTGCAACACCATCCTGAACGTCAAGAACATTCAAATTCTCTCCGCCCGTTACCTGAACCCCGACAGGGCCTCCAGGGTCTTCCAGAGAGTGACCTCCGTTGTTGTGACAGTTGCCCCTGAAAATGAGGCCTCTATGCTGGGCAACGCTTACCTTTGCTCCTCCCAATGCAAGATCGAGAGAACATACACAGCTAACAGCCTCACTCAGTGCCGCAACTGCGGGGAATATGGCCACCACTCAGCTAGATGCAAGGTTGATCACCCTGTCTGCCCAATCTGCGCCCTCTCCCATCGAAAACAGGCACACAGGTGACAGCGCCCCACCTGCCCCAAGGGCAATAACCTCAGAGCTGTGGTTGACTGCTGTCCAACCTCTCCCACGATCTGTGTGATGTGCAGAGGTCAACACCCGGCGTTCGGTAGAGAGTGCCCATCGAGACCTTCTCCCCCTCCTGCCCGCGGGGACTCCCCTGTTCCACAGAATGAGGAAGCTATGGACACGACAAATGACTCCGGCGAGGATCCTTCAACTGGTTCACGATCCCTGCTGCCCCCCTTTTGTCTTGAAACACCCCGCCCTAGGCCTGGTGATGCCCCCCCAACACGTCACCTCGTTCCTGCCACAAAACCCCAAGGAGGTGCCCTGCCAAATCCCGCATGGCAGGAATCTACCACTGCTCTCCCCCAGCCTGAGATGCCGGAAGGCATGTAATGGCTGGTCACACCTCTCCTGCGAGTTCCGCGCCGGCAGCGGACTCCCCTAACCCAATATCCGTACTACAACACAACTGCTTGGGAAGCTGGGATGTGTTTCTCTCCCTCTTTAATTCATTTTCCTTGCTGGATCACCCACCTACCCTTGTTGCCCTCCAAGACCCCCCTCTGCACAGGAACAGACCTCCATCGTTCCAAGGATTCAAACCTTTTCTCTCCCCTTGCCCCCCTGGTGGCAAGGCCAGAGTGGCCTGCTATCACCATCTCTCCACCCCTCAGCAGTTTTCGGTCCTCCCAGTAATTACGGACACTAGGGACTGGAGGGCTCTTGATTTCTACTCTTCTGTTGGCTTTTTTGATTCTTTCGTTACCAAGTTCCGGGTTGTGAACCTCTATAGCATCTGGGATGGTTCCCCCTTTCGCCGAACCATTACTCCAGAGGTTGCCTTCCCCCACACCTCTACACCGATGCTGGATGTCAGAGACTAGAACATACACCACCCCTCAGCTGACCCCTGCACCCTTTTCTCGATCTCGGACCTGGGCGGCTCAGCCCCTTACTTTGAAAAGGCTGTAGAAGAATGTTTCTGCCTGCTAAACACCCCTGGTATACTCCCTTATTTCCTCTGCGATCTCAACCTTTGCCCCTCTGTCATAGACCTTGCATTCGCCAACTCCTCCCTCTCCCCCAACTTTCAGTCGTGGGAGACTCCATTGCCCCTGACAGGCTCCGACCATGTTCCCATCCTCATTGTGCTTTCACAGCCATTGGCCTGCCCTCCCCCCCCTGCCCCTGTGTGGAAGAAGACCGACTGGCTCTCCTGCGAGGATGCGATTAAAGCCATGAGATTTGGCCCCCCTCTCCCTCTCCCCACGCCCCACACTCTCTCAACCTGGTTTGACACTGCCCTGGGAAGACTTAGGACTGTCCTCAGGCTACACACTCTGGACAAGAGACTCTCCCCCCGATCCAACCCCTGGTGGACCCCTGACCTTACGGCTCTAAGGGCTGCCTTCCACTTAACGGTTCGGTCGGCGTGACGAGATCCACTCCCCTCATCAAAACAGCAGTGCAGAGAGGCCCGACTGCTATACTTCAAGGCTATACAGAGGGCCAAAACCGATTATTGGAACAATTTCCTGAAGACAGCCACTCCCCAGACACTCTGGACTGCGAAACGCTATGCCTTGGGAAGGCTCCCAGACATGTTCCAACACTTACCCGGGGCTGAAAGCCCGGGGGACATAAACACAGCCCGTCTCTCCCACTTCTTCCCAGAGAAACAGTCATCGGGCCCCCCTGCGATTTTGTGTGAATTCCAAGATGTTCCCGGGCTGTTGGCGGAGGAGATTGCAGTTGCTCTCCGGAGCTCCTCCTCGTCCTCAGCTCCCGGCCCTGACTCGATCCCATACTCTGTTTGGAAGAGGGTCCACACGTTGAACCTGAGCATCCTTCCCTCCATCCTCGGCCCCCTTGTCCGGTATGGCCACTAACCCCCCTTCCTGAAGCGAGCAAATGGGATAGTCCACGACAGGCCCGGGAAACCCTCGTACAACATGCCGGTGTCATTCCGCATCATCGTCCTCCACGCAACCGCTTTCAAGATCCTGGAAAGGGTTATGGCCTCCCACCTCTCCGCCCTCACCCGTTTTCTGTGCCTCTTGTCCCCCCATCAAACTGGTTCCCTTCCCAGTCTGAGTACCTTTGAAGCGGCGGCCACCCTCTCCCACGAGGTTCAGCTTTTCAAGCGCCACAAGCTCAAGGTGAGGACACTTTTCCACGACATCAAAGGCGGATTCGACAATGTCTCGGCCCTCATTCTATGCCACAGGCTTGCCACTAAGCCGGTCAACCCGTCCATGGTCTCTTGGATCAGGTCCTTCCTCCACGGCTGCTCCTGCCCCCTGGTTTTCCAGTAGGCCCCACAAGTCTTTTCACCGGTCTCTGTTGGCACCCCTCAAGGGTCCCTGATCTCCCCCCTCCTGTTTGTCATCTACGTTTCCTGCTTGCATTTCCCGGTCCCGCGAGGCCTAATCCTTTCCTACGTGGATGACTTTGCTGTCACTGTCGGCTCTGGCTCTTATCGCAGAAACGCCCAGAGGCTCCAGGGCATCACCAAGGCACACCAGGCGAAAGCTAGAAAGCTGGGAGTGGCCTTCTCAATCTCAAAGACAGAACTCATGCACTGGGTTACCCCAGCGCAAAAGGTCCACCAGCCCGCGATCCCTGTCATGATAGACGGGCACCTCTTCCGTCCCTCCAAATTGATCCGTTGGCTTGTATATTGGTTCGAGCCCTCATCCACTTCCTGCAACAAAGGCACTACCTCTCACTTCACGAGAAGGCTCGGCTTGGCCCAAGGAGCCTTCACCACGATCACACAACTCTCCAGGCCCAGCAAGGGCCTCTCCCCCTCTCTCTGCCACCGGCTGGCCTCCTCTCTTATCTCCCCCATCCTCCTCTACGAGGCGGACCTCTTCTCACCAAGCCTCACCCTCCTGGACAGGATGTCCGTCTTTTGGAGGACTGTCCAGAGGTAGGTGACGAACGGCTTCTCATCCACCCCGGTTGCAATCCTGCCATGTGTGTTGGCCCTGCCCCCCTTCCCGCTACTGCTTCTCCACCGTCAAAGGCTGGCGGCTGTTCAGCTTGTCTGCCTCCCCCCTGAAACCAACCCGGCCACGGCCAGGCTTCATCCGTCCTTCCCTACCTCCTCCCCTTTCTGGGCTTCGGAGGCCCACCGACGATACACTAGGGGTTTGACATCCGTCTATGCCCCGCTCCTTCGCAAAACCTGTCAACCCTGTCCCCCCATACGGAAACATCTTCCCTTGGACACCATTGCCCACAGGACCGTCAAGTTCATCGACCCCGCATGCCCAGTTCCTGTGGCCTTTCCCAACCTCCTTCCTCCCGACCCGCTCCCTGTGGTGGCGGATACCCCGTCTTACCAGTCAGTCAAGCTTCGGCTCAGAAACGCTCTCCTTCGGGACTGCTCTACTCAGTTTCCCCACCCGCCCTGCTACCCCTGTGCCGAGTCCCTCAGACCCCACCCTTTCATGGGCCTGTCGAGGTTCATAGCTGGCAGGATCCAGCAGATACGCTTGCGCAAGAGCAACCTTGCTGCCCACCCCTCCTGGTTCACTGACGTCCCTTCCCCTCTCTGCCCTTACTGTGTGGAGGTCGAGGAGGACTTCGCTCATGCTATCCTATACTACGAGTCTGGCAAGGAGCCATGTGAGCACCACCTCCGGAGGCTCACGGACGTCGGCGGAGACAGCCCCCTATGGACCAACCAAGACGCCCTACACTCCCTGGCGAGGTACCTAAATGTGACTGCCGCAGGCTTTCCTCCTGCCATGCCGCCTGCGTGCTGGGACCCGCCGCTTGCTCTCACTTGCGTTAATGTGGTTCTCCCGATTTACGGTTATCGTGCCATGAACAGGGGCCATCGCCCCCCGCTTGCTTCCGCCCGATGCTTGATTTTGGCAGCCTGTTAGTTTACTTTTTTTGTTATGAGATTGTTTATTTTTTGCTTTATTTCCTGGGGATTTCGTGTCGGTTACTGTACACAGCTAGGAGGTTTTTACAGTTTGGTGCGTGTGATTCTTTTGTGTCTGCGAGTTTTTGAGATTAAGGTTTTTCTTTATGCCATAGCTAGCGCTGCATGCAAGTTCTTGTACCGTAAAGAAAGAATATATGATGATAAAAAATAAAAAAAAGTAAAAAAAGAAGACCCAGTAGATATGCTTCCCTCCATCCTCGGCCCTCTGGTCCGGTACGGATATCATCCCCCCTCTCTGAAAAAGGTCTACAGAATAGTCCACGACAAGCCATGGAAGCCCTCCTACGATACGCCGGCGTCTTTCCGCATCATCGTCCTCCTCGACACCGTTTCCAAGATCCTAGAAAGGGTTATGGCCTCCTGCCTCTCCACCCTCGCCCGTTTCCTGGGCCTCTTGTCCCTCTACCCAACTGGTTCCCTTCCCGGTTTGAGCACCTTTGACATAGCGGCGACCCTCTCTCACAAAGTCCAGCTGTTTATGCGCCCCTAGCTTAAGGTCTCAACCCTCTTCCTCGACATCAAAGCAGGCTTTGACAATGTCTCGGCCCTCACACTCTGCGACAGGCTCGCCACTAAGGCGGTCAACCCGTACATAGTCTCATGGATAAGGTCCTTCCTCCAAGGCCGCTCCTGCCGCCTGGTTTTCCTGGGGCCCCCCCAAGTCTTTTCACCAGTTTCTGTTGGCACCGCCCTGGGGTCTCCAATCTCTCCCCTCCTGTTTGTGATCTACATATCCTCCTTGCACTTCTCAGTCCCTCGTGGCCTCACCCTCTCTTACATGGACGACTTTGCTATCACGGTTGCCGCGGGCTCATATCGCCGAAATGTCCAGAGGCTTCCCGGCATCACCAGGGCTCTCCAGGCACAAGCTGGGAGGCAGTGCGTGGCTTTCTCGATCCCGAAGACAGAACTCATGCACTGAGTTACCCCAGCGCAGAAGGTCCATCCTCCCGCAATTCCTCTCTTGATAGATGGGCAGCTCTTCCATCCCTCCAAATTGATACGGTGGCTTGGATACTGGTTCGAGCCCTCGTCCAGCTCCTTCAACAAAGGCACCACCTCCCACTTCACGAGAAGGCTCGGCTTAGCCCAGGCAGCCTTCGCGACAATCAAACGGCTTTCCAGACCCGGCAAGGGTCTCTCCCCTCTCTTTGCCACCGTCTGGCGTCATCCCTCATCTCCTCCATCCTCCTCTATGGGGCTGACCTTTTCTCCCTGAGCCTCACCCTCCTGGACAGGATGTGCATCTTTTGGAGGTCCGTCCAAAGGTGGGTTACAAACTGCTTTTCGTCTACTCTGGTTGGCATCCTGGCTTGTGAAACGTCCCTTCCCTCCCTCCCGCTTCTAATTCTCCACCGCCAGAGGCTGGCGGCCCTCCGGCCCGATTGCCTCCCCCCTGAAGCCATCCCCGCGACGGCCCGGCTACACCCGTCCTTTCCTACCTCATCCCCCTTTCTGGCCCTGGAAGACCACTGACAACACACTAGGGGGCTGTCATCCATCTACGCCCCGCTTCTCTGGAAAACCGCTCCTCCCTGCCCCCCCTCATGGAAACATCTTCTGTTGGACGCAATTGCCCACAGGACCATCCAATTCATCGCTCCCTCAGGCCCAGTTCCAGTGGCCTCTCCTGCCCTGCTTCCTGCTGACCAGCTTCCTTTAGCGCCAGGGACTCCATCCTACCAATCACTCAAGTTAAGACTGCGGAATGCTCTCCTCCGGGACTGGTCAACACAGTTCCCCCCTCCGCCTCACTACCCCAATGCCGCTTCCCTTAAACCACATCCTTTCAGGGGCTTGGGGAGATTCATAGTGGACAGGATCCATCAAATGCGCTCGGGCAAGAGTTACCTCGCTGCCCACCCCTCCTGGTTCACTGACGATCCCTCCCCCCTCTGTCCTTATTGTGAGGAGGAGGAGGAGCATTTCGCTCACGCTATCCTGTACTGCGAGTCTCGCAAGGAGCCTTGTGAGTGCCACCTCTGGGGGATCACGACCGTCGGCAGAGACAGCCCTCGGTGGAGCAAAAAGACTCCCTCCACTCCCTGGTGAGATACCCTAATGTGACCGCCACTGGTTTCCCTCCCACTCGCGCCCATTTCCTTTGATCGGTGTCTCCCGATTTATGGTTTCGCGCCCTAAACATGGGCGCTCGCCCACCCGCTTCGCTACGACCAGCAGTTGTTTTTACTTTCCGATTGCTGTTTGGGTTTATTTTTCTTTATGAGTTTTGTGTTTTACTACTTTAGTTCTTTGAGATTTCATGTCGGCGATCGGACACCACTAGGAGGATTTTATACCTTTGTGCGGTTATTGCTTTTGTGTTTGCGAGTTTTTGAGATTAAGTTCTTTTTTTTTATGCCATAGCTAGCGCTGCTAGCAAGTTCTTGTACCGTAAACAAAGAATATATGAAGGGAGAAAAAAAAAAGAAAAAAACCGTGTAGATATGCCATCCTCTGTTTCCTCTGTTTACCTCCCACTTGAAATCAACCCTCAACGGTTGGAGTTTACGAACCATCCACCCCCCCTCTCCTCCTACCATGGCTTCGGGTTCGGAGTGGCGGCCACTTCCCCCCTCCCACTACTGCCCTCCTCTGCTTTCTCAAGATGTCAGGGCTTTTCTTCATCTGGGTACCGGTACGCCCTATGCGCTGCCCATTCTCGCCCCCCGCCTCGCTCAGCCATGCCCCTCCATACGGTTGGCGACCATTCGCTTCCCATGGTTCAGACGGCTGGGAACACAGTTTGCGGTACGCAAGGACTCCACAACAGCCCCACGGGTCAATCTTGTTCCTCCCCACAGTCTGCTTAAGCAGTGGTATCCCATCCACTAAGTGACGCTATCTCTCTGAGAACAAGGGACTACATGAGAGACGCAGTAAAACGCTTGCCTTCTACCACTGGGGACCACCTAGTCAGACACGAAGACGATTACTGAGAGTTGACATGGTCGCGTTTGGTTTCCACACTGTTCTGGCTGTTGGATTGGCTTGCTCGCTACTGCTACACCCATACTCGCCTGTCATCCTACTGCTTCACCCTCTTTCGCCATCCCCCCGTGGCGGCCCATTTTCTCAGTTGCATTGTGTTCAGGGATAACATCTACGGTTTCTGCTGCCAGCCCATATACCTGGCATGGTTGTTGTGGGATCCATCTTGTGGTTTACTTGTGTTTTTTGTGTGGTGTTCCTGGTAGTTACCTTCCTATGTTTTCCTGCTTGTCCTTAGTTATGTTTCTCGTATTCTCTGAGTTCGCTTGCGAGGTAGGGACGGGTTTCTCTTTGCCGCGAGATTTGCCGTTAGGCCCAGACCAGAGGGTCCTGGGGATACGGTCAGGCCTGGCGGAAGGAGGAATGAGGATTGTTTATACCATAGCTAGCGCTGCATGCAAGTTCTTGTACCCTAAATAACAACTAATACATGATGATAAGAAAAAAAAAAAAAGAAAAAAAAAAAAAAAGCAAAGAAGAAAAAAAAAGATCGCGTAGATAGGCCATCCTGCATCTCCTCTATTTTCCTAACGCTTGCCTACCACTGAGGACCGCCTAGAAGGACACGAATACGATTACTCAGAGTTGACACGGTCGCATTCAGTTTCCGACCTGTTCTGTCAGTTGGATCGGCTTGCACCCTACTGCTGCACCCTCCCTCGGCTTGCACCCTACTGCTGCAACCTCCCTCGGCTTGCACCCTACTCCTGCACCCTCCCTCGGCTTGCACCCTACTGCTGCACCCTTCCTCAGCTTGGACCCTTCTGCTGCACCCTCCCTCGGCTTGCACCATATGGCTGCACCCTGCCTCGGCTTGCGCACTACTGCTGCACCCTTCCTCGGCTTGCACCCTACTGCTGCAACCTTCCTCAGCTTGTACCCTTCTGCTGCACCCTCCCTCGGATTGCACCCTACTGCACCACTCTCTCCTGCCTCCCTCCCACAGGGGGCCCTATTTTCTCGGTTGCATGGTGTTCCAGGATGACATCTATGGTTTTCTGCTGCCAGCACATATATCTGGCTCACCTTCTTGTGGTATCTACAGTGATGGTTTTTCTTTTGTTTTTTCTGAGATGTTCCGCGCGGTTACCTTTTATATTTTCCTGCTTTCTTCTTAGTTAGGCTTCTCCAATTCTCTGAATACACTTGCAAGGTAGGGACGGGTTTTTCATTAGGGCGGGATGTGCAGTCCGGCCCATACCAGAGGGTCTTGGGGATATGGTTGGGCCGGGTGGAACGACGAATCGGGATTGTTTATGCCATAGCTAGCGGTGCATGCAAGGTCTTGTACCCTAAATAACCACAAATACATGATGATAAAAAAAAAAAGAAAAAAGAAGAACAGAAAAAAAAGTGACCACGTAGATAGGCCATCCTGCGGCTCCTCTATTGTCCTCGCTCTTGAAATTAACCCGCGACGCTAGATATCTCACGAACTATCCTCCCACTGCTGTCCTCCAACAATGGCTTCGCCCTAGGAGTGACGGCCATCCACATTCCCTCCACTATCCTCCTTCGCTTGTTCACGCATCGAGGCTTTTCCCCTTTTGAGTTCCGATATGCCTTTCTCGCTGCCAGTCCCCTCCTCTTTCTTCGCTTAGTGAGGCCCCGCACCACGGTCGGCAACCGCTTGCTCCTCAAGCCTCAGACGGCTGGGAACACAGTTTGCGGTTCACGGGAACTCTGCAACAGGCCCTGGAGTTGTTCTCGCTCCTCCCCATAGTTGGCTTAAGCGATTGAATCCCATCCCCTAAGTAATGCAATCTCTTGTAGAACAAGAGACTACATGAGAGATGCGGTAAAATGCTTGCCTTCTGCTGCTAGTGACCGTCTAGTCAGACCCGAACAGGATTACCGATAGTCGACACAGTAGCATTCGGTTTGCTTCATGACCCAATGGTTGGATCGGCTTACACTCTACTGCTACACTGCCTTACCTCAGCGCCCCTCGGGCGTCTCCACCAGGCTTCCCGGTCTCGATGGCACTAGTCTCTGTACCCTGCCACTGGTTCTGTTTCCTCGGTTTGGCCATTTTGCTCTTCACTTCCCCTCCCACCTTGCCAGGTATATTCCTTAGCCGTAGACGTCTATTTGTCACCGGTGGCACTCATCACCCGGGTTAAGACCCTCTTGTACAGCTCTTCCTATGGGGTTTGGACCACTGCCAGGAAGTCTGGTTTCTTTTGTTCTGATGGGCTTGGGTGGCTTTTATTTATAGTCTTCACCATTCATGTATACTACAAGTTGCAGGGCGTGGGGGTTTTTTCAACTGCGTGGGGTGTTGGAGTCAGTGGCTCTAAGCGAGACCCTTCCGTGGTCAGGTCAGGGGGCCCACGTGCTGGGCACCTGGTCTCCGATACTGATGGACTTGTGATGGTTCTTCTTGTGGCTGATTCGGGCTGGCATAGGAGGGGAGGTTTATGTGTCGGCCATAGCTAGCGCTGCATGCGGACGGTGTACCTTACACACAGAATAAAATTGATGATAAAATGAAAAACAAGAAAACAAGAAAAGCCTGAGTAGATAGACTCTTCATGCTTCGTTCTAAGTTATTTCCTTACTTATTACTTTATGCTTTTATGAATATAAAACCTTTATGCTCTTTACAAATATCGACCAACAAAAGAAGGACATTATTATAAGAGTGGAGTTGAAGAAACAGTACAATAGGCGATAAGGATCAGAGACACGAGAGGTTCTCCCACATTATCGTAGACACAGGTCTAAGAACTATTGTCGACAGAGAACAATGGAAGTATCGTCTACCTAATGCTGAGAGCTAACACTGGTTAGGGACCGTAACATTACCAAGCGTCCCTTATAGCGACGCATAGACGATACCAACATGGACTACACCTTCAAGTACCAGTCTTTAGAGCTACCTGAAGTAGCAAGCGAATTACAACGAACGGTTTTACCACTCGGATGAACATCAAGTCCCGCAATACTAGAGGAACGATCCTCATACTAGGAGTCCAGCTCCGAAGAAGAAGAGAACAAATGGATGGAGACACCGGGACCCGTAGGAGGAGAAGGAGCAGGTCTGGAGCGAGGCCCAGCCCCAGAACCCAGCCGAGAACAAATGCAACAACTATCCAGAATGATGGAACAACATTGACCCAAAGTCAAACAAGCAGAGACATACACAGGAAACAGACACCAGCTCCGGAACTGGATAGCCGAATTAACAATCTACTTCCACGATATTGGATGGCAAGAAGGATACGATGCGGAAAAGATCCCTTACGTTTCAAGGCTGCTTTGAGGAGATGCAAGCAAATGGCTTACACCATATACAGAAAGCAATAAACCAACAGGATAGAGGAGCTGGGAAGAATTCAAAGAAGCAATCAAATAGGAGTTTGGAGAAGTGGACCCCAGGGGTGCGGCTATGATCCACATAATGAAGGTGGAGCAAGGGTCCCACTTGATGGCTGAATACTGGAACCAGTTTAGACTCCACCAAACAGAAGTACCAATAGACGACGCAACAGCATCGCAATACCTGTACGCGGGCATGTAAGGAAGACTATCGCATGAACTTGAACATTTCGACTGTGAGACCACTACTGTCAACGAACTAGCAGTATGGGCCATTAAGAAGGAAACTCGGCTGGCAATACTAAAAAAACTAAAGAAGGAAAAGTACAAGAAGACAAAAGAGACTTCCACCCCAAGGAACACAGACAGAACATTCAGACCCACATCACTGACCTATGAAGGAAGCTTCAAACCCACTATGGACCGTGAGGTAGAAATGAACTAGGCTCAGAAGCGACAACACCTCAATCTGTCCAATGAAGAATACAAGAAGCGAAGAGATCAGAATCTCTGCTTGAGGTGTGGAGGAAAACGACATCGAATCCAGGAATGCCAAAACAGGCCAGACAATGGACAAAAACCAATGACGCCTGCCCAAGGCAATCACTAGTTCAGACAACAGAAGAGAACTAATAGGAGGAAGATAACCATGAAGGAGAACCAATCGGAAAAAGAAGATGGTCCCCAGTAATAGATGGTCCGGTGGAAAAGAAGGGGAAGAAAACCACGGGATAGACAGACGCGAACGGAATGAAAATGATTACTATGGCAAACTATTACAACGCAGTACTAGAAGAAGAAGCAGATCATATTATGATTATCACGATATTATACGACGCGAAAAAAGAAAGGCACCATAGTGATACATATGATGCTCGACTCAGGGGCAACAGAAGATTTCATCGATAAGGAAATCTCCTACAAATATGGCTACCCCAGGATCCCGACATGAAAGAAAAGAGAGGTCGATCGATCACATGGAAAACCCAACACCCTGGGACCCGTAACCCATACAGTGCAAGTACCTATGGCTATAGGCCGCCATAGAGAAGAGGCAACCTTCCAGGTAGCAAACCTGAAAAACCAGGAGCTTGTTCTTAGGATGCAATGGTTACGACAACACAACCCAATGATTGATTGGGACAACAACAAGATTACATTCGCTAGCGAACGATGCACGACAAGATGTCTCAACAGTTCGCTAGTGGTGTATACGATAACAGAGAAAGAGGAACAAGAGGAGAACCAGAAGGCACGATTTGACTAACTTAGAGAAGTAGCGGATCGAAGAATCAGATTCAAGAAGTTGCACAAGAAGGCGCTGGAACCAATAAACGGCTACAAACTAGAGGCAGAGGACGATCTATCTGCCGACTAAGACAAGATGATCCAAGCAAGGGGTCAAGAGACGATATTAGCAGCAATAGCGATAGGATTACCTCCTGGTACCTATGGACCGATAGTACAACGCAGTGAACTAGCAGTCAAGAAACCACTTATTACCAATGCAGGGGCCATCGATACTGACTATACCGGAGATGTCAAGGTGGTCCTAGTCAACTTGGAAGATATCGACCAACAGAATCGACAAGGAGACCGAATCGTGCAATTGATCATAGAGAAGATCAATACAGAAGAGGTGCACGAAGTAAGACAACTTCCAGACACCAAAAGAGGAATGCAGGGCTTTGGTAGCACCAATAGCTCAAAGACCAAGAAAGACGAATTGGCACAGATTCAAGAAATATCGGCGGATTCATTTGGCAGATATTACAAGTGAGAAGAACTCGCGGGGATCCTCAAATGGAATCCATGAGGAGAGAAACTGGAATTATACCAAATCAACCTCAGCACCAAACTAGCGATAAAACAAAAGAAATAACAACAAGGGAAGGAGTGGTACGATATAATACCACACAGTTACCAGCTATTTATGCAGCTATTTCTGGCAAAGGAGACCAAACCGAGCCCCACCAAGAAGAACAGGAGTAGAACACAAAATACGAATAGAAAAAGACGAGAAAACGAAGGCAATGAAGAAGATTCCCTATCAACGCCTTTATCCGCAGGGGAAAAAGGATTTAGAGGAATTAAGAAGATATATTCAACAGAATATGAAAAGAGGATGGATACGACACGCGTTCGCATCAGCAGGATTGCCAATCCGGTTTGTTAAAAAGAAAGATGGAAAAATAGGACTATGTGTGGATTACAGAGCCTTGAGCGAGGTAACCAAGAAGGACCGATACCCGTTACCAGCAAGTGGCAAGGCATTGGATCGACTAAGGATGGCAAAATAGTTCACGAAAGTGGACATCAAGGGCACCTTTCACAACATGTGGATAAAAGCAGGAGACGAATGGAAAACAACTTTCGCGACAAGATACGGAATCTACGAATAATTGGTCATACCATTTGGCTTAACCAACGCACCAGCATCACTCCAATGAATGATCAGCCGGGTGCTAGGCGGGTTCCGGGATATATGTTGTATCGTCTATTGAGACAATGTACTCATGTATTCAGAAAATATGGAACCACACAGGCAGGATGTCAGCAGTATTATGAACCAAATTCAGAAGTCAGAGATAAAGATCAAACCATTCAAATACGAATTCCACAAGATGCAAACGGAATAGCTAGGATTAATCATCAATGGCAATGGAGTTCAAGTGGACCCAGTCAAAATAGCAGCCATATGGGATTGGGCAAAACCAAACAACAAAACAGATATCCTATGCTTCATGGGATTCTGTAAATTTTATCGAAGGTTTATTTAAGGGTTTAGCCAAATGGCAAAACCCCTACATAACGTAACCAAGAAAGATGTCAAATGTGAATGGGAAGAAAAGTAGCATGGAGCTTATGATGATATTCGGACAAAATGTACAACAGCACCTATACTGGTACACTTCGACCCTCAGACGGAGAGAACCATCGAAACCGACATATCATAGTGTGTCTACTCTGGGATCCCATCTCGGAAATGCGAAGACGGAAAATGGGGCCCAGTATGCTATCGATTAAAGACAATGATACCAGCTGAATGCAACTACGCTGTCGCTAACAAAGAACTCTTAGCGATAGTTGAAGCATTTAAGCAATGGAGACAATACATAAAGAACAATGACCGCCAGGTCAGAGTTCTAACCGATCACAAAACCCTGTTTCCGTTCGTGATGACAAAAGATCTCTATGACAGGCAAATCCGATGGATGGAAAGCCTGAGCAGATACAACTTCAAAATCTAATATTGACCTGGAAAGAAGGAGAAAAACCAGATGTGTTGACAAGGATCGCAAGTGACAAACTACAAGACAAAGAGGACGGAAGGATCAAGCAGAAAAATCGAGTTCTGCTCTCAAAAGAATACTTCCAAGCTATGGAATCGAGAAAAATCCAAGACAAGTACAATGGAGAACTATGGAAAGCAATCAAGGAAGAAAAAGAGCTCCAAGAACTAAGGAAAAGCTTGGAGAAGGGAGTCAAGGAGAGAAAAGTGGTGGCCCAAGGACTGTGCGAATGGAGATACCACTATCTGTGGTATGACGGAAAGATATGGATACCAAAAGATTAAAAGATAAGGACAAACCTTATCAAGAAATACCATGACGACAAACAGGCAGGACACAGAGGAACTGCTAAAACTAGATAACCGATCACGCGAAGATATTACGGGCCAGGACTAAGGGAGTCAGTCAAAGAATCCGTCAAGAATTACGATATTTACCAAAGGATGAAAGTGGTATGAGACGCACCGTATAGGCTGTTAAAACCCAACGAAATACCAGGGAAACCACGGGCATCCATATCAATAGATTTCGTAACGGATTTACCTAAGGCCAACGGATGTGACTCAGTCCTAGTGGTAGTGGATCTCCTGACTAAAATGAGTCATTTTATACCAACCAGAATGGATGTGACAGCATAGCAGTTCGCAACAACATTTATCAAGGAAATCTTTTGATTACACAGACTACCGAAAGATACCATTACCGACCAAGGATCCATATTCACATCAGCAATATGGAAAAACATAATAGAACAACTGGGAATCAAAAGAAAGCTATCTACAGCCTTCTACCCGCAAATGGACCGACAAACCGAAGGGAGGAACGGCATCTTGGAACAATATTGGCGAGCCTAAGTCAACTATCAGCAAGATAACTCGGAGGAGCTATTACCCATAGCAGAGTTTGCGTACAATGACGGAAAACAAGAAACGATTAAGACAACACCCTTCTACGCAAACTACGGTCTCCACCTAGAATATCCGGCGATAGGTATTACAACCAACGGACTGATAACGGATACAGAAGATATGAGTCAATTACATGACCCCCTATAAGCCAAAATGACGGCAGCACAATTACAGCAAAAAGAAAGTTGCGATCAACACAGAAAACCCTATCCGCACCTACAACGAGACAATAAGTAGTCATTACTACCAAGAAATATACGAACAACGAGACCATCCAAGAAATTGGATTACAAGAAAATGGGACCGTTCGAGTTATCGGAAAGGATAGGCAAACGAGCATATAAACTCGACCTTCTTGCGTCCACGATGATGCACAACATATTCGACATCTCACTTGTGGAACTCTATCAAGACAACAAGCTTCCTTGACAAACCGTTACACCTCCTCCGCCTATAGAATTGAAGGGAGAACCCGAATACGAACTGCAAGAAATAATCGACCCTTGCTTTCACCACAGTAACCTTCAATACCACCCTAAGTGGACCGGTTATTCCTCCAAACACGATCAAGAGTAGTACCTAGCGAATAACTTTGCAAACACTCCAGATGCCCGCAACCTCTTCTATCAATGCTACTCACAGAAGCTATTAGCAGAGCATCAAGGATGTTCGGGACGACTTCGAACTCATAGGTAGCCTAGCAAGCCCTGCACCCAACTCAGCCAAGTGGGCTGCGGCTGAAGAAGAAACCAGAATCAAGAAGGACGAAGAGGAGAAGACCATCGAGGCCGAGTGGGCCAAGGTGGTCAATGACAAGGAAAGAAACCATGCCATCTATCACTGGATAGCATGTACGGACGATGGGTACCCCGTGCACCTAGATGGAAAACAAGTGAGCAACCTCTTCCCTAGCAAGAAGTCAGTGACAAAGCGGTCGCTACCAACCACCCTGATCCAAGCTGAATGGGCAACACAACCACAACCTACGCCCACCGGCCCCTCACACCACAAAATCTCCTGGCAGAACTGCATGGGCAGGTACTGCCCCCATCACCACAAAACACAATGGGAAGCCAAGCGGGCAACTCATAAGGTGCTGAGGATGGAGCCTGAGGAGGAGGGGGATACAAAAACATTTTTTTCCAACGAGTAACTGCGCTGAACAGTTGAGTGATTGCAGCAAGAAACCGATCGCCTAGGGGAGGAAACGAGGGTGTAACATGACACGATCGCTCAGCGGGAATGCCAAGGAAGGAGATACCAGAGAACGATCGACGGAGCAAGAAGAGGGGTCGAAATGGTTACGGCCTCCTGTAACAAAAAAAAAGTAGATTAGGCAAACGAAGCGCTGCGGAAGGAATGGTTGAGGTGAAGAGCCATTATCGACGAGGTGCAAACATACTGTCAGGAAGGGACCAAAAAGTTCCCAACACTTCGCGTGGTATGCAGACCGCCTGCCCGATGATAGATTCTAAGCTCCAAGAGACTCGACCTTAGGGAGGGAGGAGCTAATGTCACAAATGTGGCTTAGCCAGGCAGAGGTTTTTCAAATGACTCAGAGTTATGAGTCATAGGTATGTTATGTTGCTCACATGTCCTCATTTATAGGTCATGTATTCTGCACAACTGACCACTTTGGTCATATGATATGGTTATGATGATATGTTATGTTTTGCAAATGACCTCATTTGGAGGTCATGGGTTTTACGCATGTGACCACTTTGGTCATATGACTAGTTTATGATGTTTTAATATGACTCACAGTTGTGAGTCTCATGTGGCACGTGACTGAAAGTATGAGTTACAAGGGCATGAAGGTTAACTATATAAGGAGGTCACTAGGACCGAGTAGATAGCCACCTCCTGAATACACCCGGCACCCTCACCTACTTCCCCTTTGATTCGAACCTCCGCCCCTCGGTGTTAGACCTGGCATTCGCCAACGCCCCTCTCTCGCCCAGTTTCCGCTCCTGGTCCACACCCCTCCCCCCAACAGGATCTGACCACGTCCCGATCCTCATAACGCTTTCGGAGCCATTGGCTCGCCCTCCTCCCCCCTCTCCATCATGGACGAAGACCGACTGGCCCGCCCTTGAAGAGGGACTCATAAACCTGTCGATAAACCCCCCCCCCCC